>JAMZAV010000770.1:0-260475 GCA_024449915.1 Sweltsa coloradensis | reverse complement strand
AAACCCAAACCCCGAATTTGGGGGCACTTTCCTAGTCTATAGTAGGCGCCTTGACACCCGGAATGTCGGATACCCGAGTTCAAACAACGCTTGGCACTTTCCTAGTCTATAGTAGGCGCCTTGACACCCGGAATGTCGGATACCCGAGTTAAAAAACAACGCTTGGGATGATTTTTTATTTATTAAATTTTTTTATTATTCTGTTAAGTATTAAAATAAAAACCCCCAAATCACTGTTTTTATAAGATCACGAATTTTTGACAAAAGTAACTGCATAGCCTCATGACAAATGGTTGGTTCAAAGCCATTGTGGAATTTCTGAAAACATAAAAGTAGATAGACTTACCAAGCTCGGATGTCAGAAAATGTAACGTGAAATTTCTTTATCTACAGCATGTTTTAGAAGAATAGTCAAAATCAGAACTGAACAATTAGTAATTGAAGAGAGAAACATAGTTGTAGGTAAAAAATTCCCAAAAAACAGTTGCATACCTTAATACATATAATGCTATCAAGAAAACAGCGAAAAAGCACCCTTAGCGATAGATCTGATTTAAACATACAGGAACAACAGCACCAACAGCGACAGCATACTGATAAACTGCCTTACACAAGACAGGGAAATAACTCCCTCCCAAAGTGTCCACGCTAAAAGGAAAACAGAAAAACAAAAGCGGGAGAGCTCTACCCCCTGCCATAAACGCACAACACACCCACAGGCACTTTGGGGATACCCTCCCCTTACACAACAGGGAAATAACTCCCTCCCAAAAGTGTCCACGTTTAAAAGAAAAAACAGCAAAAACGTAACGCGCATCGAGCTCGCCCCCTGCCAGGAAACAGCAAAAACCAGCACCACAGCGCGCATTGATACCCTGCTGACACGAGACACGGAAAAACTCACTCCCAAAGTTCCACGAAAAAGTAAAACAGCAAAAACGAAACGCTGCTCGAGCTCTGCCCCCTGCCGGAAAACAGCAAAACGCACCCACGCGAAGCAGTGGATACCTCCCTTTACCCCGAGACGGGGAAAATAACTCCCCCCCAAAATGTCCAGCTAAAAGTAAAACACTAAACTAACGCTGCATAAAGCTCGCCCCTGCCATAAACAGCACAACAGCCCCCCCCACAGAAAAAAAAAAATGTGGATACCCTGCCTGCACGAGACGGGAAATAACTCCCCCCAAAAGTTCCACGTTTAAAAATTAAAAAACCCAAACACGCTGCAAAAGCCTGCACCCTCCAGGTAAACAGCACAACACCCCCACAGCGCGCATGTGGTTCCCCTGCCCCCGGAGGGGAAATAACTCCCTCCCAAAGTGTCCAAGCTAAAAGTAAAACAGCTAAACAGTAACGCTGCATCGAGCTCTGCACCGTGCCAGGTAAACAGCACAACACCCCCCCACAGCGACACAGGGGACCCCCGCCTGCACGAGACAGGGCCCCCAAAGTGTCCCCCTAAAAGTAAAACAGCTAAAAAAAAACAACGCGGGGGGCCCAAGTCGACGTAGGATGTTTTTGGCCGGGTGTGGAAATGAGACCAGTCCCCCTCAATGTAGTTTGGCGAGGCCCCAAAACCCCGGGCCCTTTCAAATCACACTCGTCACAATATCTCTATCATAATCACTTTTTATTTCATTGGCTAGCTATGACAAAACCCAATCACCTAAGACCTTTACATAGCACTCATACCGATATTTTGAAAGTCATAGGAAAATGACTGAATGTTATTGAATGATGGAGGAACTTGAATAAATAAGAAGTAAAGATTTTTTACGGGACAATATTTTTGGCATTATAATATGCAAATTTTGGATCAATAAGAAAATTAAAGTCCTTGGTTTAATACTTAATTTTGAGCCATGCTTTTTTTAATTGACATTCTTTTGTCTCTGGACTGAGTAAGGAAAAATAAGTTTCTGAAATAAACTTCGATGCGCGATCTTTTTGTCACATAGTACAAAGAAGAGTTTTGAACCGGTGGACGAAAAAAAATCGTACAACAAACGTTTTTTTCTTCAGAAAACTTGATTACCTTATACTCAGTCCAGAGACAAATGGTTTTAAACAATAAAAAACATCACAGCTCAAATTTTAATTTGCACATAAAACTTTAATTTTCTTGTTGACCCAAAATTTGCATATAATAGCCAAACATGAGCTATTGTCCCATTTATTTTTTTCTACTTTTTTATTCAAGTTCCTCTTTCTTAAACCAACTTTCAATCATTTTCTTTTGACTTTCAAAATATCGGTAAGAGTACTATGAAATAGCATTTACCTTTTCCAAAGTGGACCTTTTTATAGTCCGTGGAACTAACTGCATCAATTATAAAAAATATTTCAAAGCCGGAAACCAGCACACCAAAATTTCGGTTCTAGTAAAAGACATATTTTTTAATGTTATTTCACCAGGGGAATGGGTCACCTGTCATGGCGTCTTCAAAATGGCCGCCAAAATAATTAAAAAATAAACTTGACAACAATCACTTACAATCAGATATCTTAACACCTATAGTAGGCTAGATACGCTGTCTCCGATACCTCCGCACAGGCGCGAGTGCACCAAATTGAAGCGTCAATCCCACCCATTCAAGATGGCGGTTTGGCGTTTTAATTTATGCTTTTTTTAATGCAATAAAGTACTTTACTGGATTGTTTGATATGGTTTTAGCTTGTTCAGCATGGTATTGAACAAACAGAAACAATGCAAAGTTATTGCATACGGGAATTTAGTAATCATTTGGTGTTAAAATCTGATATGCTCACCTGCCAAACTGGCGGCCATCTTTAAAAATATTTTTTCGATTAATCGCTCCCATCTAATTAACATGCAAACTCACCCATTCAAGATGGCTTCCAATTGTCCCGGAAGTGGACCGCTGACTGCTAGTCTAGCCAATTATATGGGATGTCTATGCCTACAATACGTTCAAAAAGCACTTTCAAAAGTAAAGAGATCCCACGCAAACTAAAAACTTACAAAAAGCTCATCCATCAACGTGACTAAAAAAAGTGTTCTCGAAGCGGCCTAGTAATTAAGCATAGATTCATTATTCATAATTACAATACGAGCAGTAAAAGCGAGGTTCTTGTGATATCCCATAGGATGGATGTATATGAGAAAGGCCCCACGTATGCAAGAATTTATTTTGTTTAATAAGCTACCTGTCAGTATCAAAGACAAACTGACATACATTTTAAAAAGGATCTTCTTAGGGCATTTCTCATTGAATAAGAATATTACGATATTGAAGCTTTCATGAAGGACAACACTAAATTATAATAACTTTATATAATAGCCTATCATGCATTGTTGTAAAAGTGTATTATACAATGTGAAATATTGTTTTCATTGTATTGTTGTAAAAGTGTATTTTAATGTGAATTAATTTTTGGAATAACTTCAATCAAGTCTTTTCAAAAGACGTGTTTAACACACAGCTTGCATGTAGGTTCTGTTGAATTTGTTTAAATTATGAGTGAACATTGTAACATTGTAACATTTATTTTTGCGTTATGTGGGCTGTATTAAACAAGACAATAAATGAAAATGAAATTTAAATAAGAAATTACTCTAGTGGTTTTTGAAGAAAACGACGTGAAGAGGCAAAAAACTAATACACTTAATTTGTCGGAGGACAGCTGACGACAATTTTTGTTGACTTCAAAAACATTACAGTTTCAAAGTTTCGTCCCATACTAGGGGTACCAAAAATTTAAAAAAATATATATAAATATATATATATTTTATATATTGTTTTAGTTTCAGACGTTGTGATATAATTTTATTTTTACTAGGAAGCTTTGCAAACGCTTTTTCAGGCGCGTTGTTGGATGAGATTGAGCGTAATTGGTGCATTGAGCTACCGTGTGTTATACAGATTTTCTGTTGTTCTGTGAAAAAATCATTACTAAGTCGAAACATTTTTTTAACGAAAAAAAATCGTATTTTTTTAAATGAAAAAAATCATAAAATTGCGATTTTCATAAGAGATAATTTTTCTATGGCGCTCAAATTTCACACGAATATAGAAATTCTTAATTTAAGGTTCTGTGAAAAAATACATTATAATCGAATGAAGCATGTAAGAGATATAAGTCGAAGACATTTTTTGTAAATGAAAAATATCGTAAAATTACCATTTTCATGAGAAATAATTTTTTGATTGCGCTTAAATTTCACACGAATATAATATTAATTCATAAAATTAAGGTTCTGTGAAAAGATCATTACAATCGAATAAAGCATATAAGTCAAAGAAATTGTTTTTAAATCGAAAACATCGTAATATTGCGTTTTTCATAAGAAATAATTTTTCGATTGCGCTCAAATTTCACAAAAATATATTAATTCATAAAATTTAGGTTCATTGATAAAATCATTATAATGCGCTCAAAAACGAGGCAGTTCTAAGTTAATAGGATATCGAAGGTCTCCAAAAAATTTCATCGCAATTGAAGTATCGGTTTAGCCGGAATCGTGTTAACAGACACATAAAAATACAAACAAAAAACAGTCCGGATTTTTTTCCCCCAGTGTAACAGAATGGAATCTTCGCTAGGCTCGCTACGCTTATCCAATAATACTGAAATGTAAACAAGCATGGTTGGCAAAAGGGAACAGCTGTTAAAAATTAACTAAACACTGAGTATAATTACTTTTAAAAGTAATTCATTTACAGTTACAGTTACCTTAAAATGAAAGTAATTGAAATAGTAATTCAATTACTCAAAAAGTAACTAATTACTTTTACTCAGTTACTTTACATAACTGGTTCATGTATTAAAAAGTGATATACTTGCAATTTATTGTAATAATTTGTAAATATAATTAAAACTATTATACGTTTATGGTAAAATTTATTATGACATTTTTTGTAGAGCATTAAAAATCCATTAAAACACTACCTGGTTGGATGAGCGAAGCGAAAACTTCAATTTCACTGACCCCTTAAAAAATTAAGATCGTTTTTTTTTGTTTTTTGTTTGTTTTTTTTTAGTTTGTTTTTTGTCTGTTTGTTCGCACGATTCCGGGCAAACGGCATATTATGCGATCTTGATGAAAATTGGAGGGGACTTTCGTTTTCTCTGAACTGTTTTTGGGTACAATCGAAGAAATATTTCTCATGAATATCGTACTTTAACGATTTTTTTTCGATTTTTAGTGCGATATTTTCGTGACATTTGGGCCGATTCTGACCAAACGGGTGGGGCTACAACGTTCATATTTCACATGGACATTAAGGTTATGGTGATGTAGTACCTTTTGAAAGAAAAAGTTGAACAAGTTAGCCAGAATCCATAGAAATAAATGTTTTAATATGAGTTTTCTGAGGTTTATAATAATAATTAAGAAGTAACAATAGAAACTTGACAACAATCCCCTACAATGCATTCAAAAAGCACTTGCAAAGGAAAAGTGGTCCTACACAAACTAAAAACTTACAAAAAAAAGCTCATCCATCAACGCGGCGGGACTTAAGCGTTTTCCTAGTACAATTTGAATATTTTAATTGCTGATTAAAATTATGCTTCAATGTGTTATAGTCCGGTCAACAAATCATTCACACAAAAATCCAAGACGACATTAACCATAGGAAATTTATTAAAAACATTGTATATTGCCAGCTACAGATTGTTAACAAAAACAAAAGATGGAAGCTTTTGTTTCTAAACAATCTGTTTTAAAGGCACTGTATCCACCTTTACACGTATTTCACGTATTTCACGCCTTGATATGAAACAAACAACAAAAAGATGTGATATCCCCCCAAATACAAAAATTTGTAAAAAAAAAAAAAAAAAAAAAACGGCAGTCAAGCTCTCCTTCCAAAGTCTTCGTCTGTGAATGCTGTGAGATATAGAAGTTGAGCCAAGCATTTCATTCTTTCTCCCTAGTTTCGCGTTAGTTAGTTAGTTAGTTAATGTTGTTTTAGGGCACTCAACAGCAGAGTTATCAGTGCCCATGTCAGTTGTATTGGAATCTTCCTAATTTTCCTTTTCCATAATTGTGGATTACCACTGTGTTTACTTCTTTTCAATGGGAGGAGCGTAAGGGAAGACGAGGGGGGTTAATGGGAAGGAGTGAGGATGTTGGATAGGATGGGTTAAACTGGGTGGGAACGGAGGAGTGCTCGTTGCAGAGAGGGCCGGCAAGTATGGAGAAGAAAAAAGTGAAAGAAGAAAATAAATATAAGTAAGGCTGTGTGAATGAAGAAAGGTTCGCATTGAAAAGAAGTAAGATCATTTCGCCTGTTGACGAGCGCCAAGCCAACCATTTTCGTGGTAAAAAAAGTAAAAATTTTAAACTCAAAATCATTAAAATAATTACTTGGCCATTGTCTTTTTAGAGTTCTCGTAATGAACCAAATTCAATGGCCAAGTAATTATTTTTATGATGAGTTTAAAATTTTTACCTTTTTTACCACGAAAATGGTTGGCTTGGCGCTCGTCAACAGGCAAAATAATCTTACTTCTTTTCAATGCGAAACTAGGGAGAAAGAATGAAATGCTTGGCTCAACTTTTATATCTCACAGCATTCACAGCCGAAGACTTTGGAAAGAGAGCTTGGCTGCTGTTTTTTTTTTTTACAAATTTTTGTATTTGGGTTGATTTAAATAAAAATGCCTTTACAAATTATTTGCCTTTATGTTATTGCCGACAGTGTTGGATCGAGCGCCAAGCACTTGACTCTGATTCTATAGATCCCGGATTCGAATACAGCCGTGAGCAGCAAACCTGACTGAAAGTTTATCATAGGTCTTCTTCAGTCGTTAATGCGAATGCAGACATCCTTTCACAATTTGTCCTATCCGCAACATATCTAGTTTAACTGAAGAGGAGCATACATTGCACCCTAAACTGGTTCAATTCAAAAGGGTTTATTTTAAATTTGCCTATTAAATTTATATATGGGGTCACATAATCATGAATCCATGGGTTATTATTATAAATTATATATTTTATTTAGTGTTCAGAAGAAAATCAATGCAATATCCGGGCTCATCTAATTGGTTACATTATTTGACTATGATAGTAATGTTTTTCATTAAACAGGAATAAATACTGTGTAATAGGAAATAAGGGTACCCCCGTCTGGGTCCGGGGTAGAATTGGTCCAGAGCATGGCTCTGCTAATCGTACAAGGCGATTCAAGAGAAAAAGTCCACCTCGCTAACATCAGCTAGTAAGAGGGGAGTATATTACTCCCCGAAACTAGAGGCGAGCTCTGGCAATCGTCAACGAGGACACCTCCCCTTCCCTTGACGACCTCCCCGACGACGATGACAATGCCACAACGAACGATGACAAAGACGATGACGACCGCGACGTGAGAAACCCCCCTTGCTCCACTTACCCGTGGCTGGTTCTGACCAGCATGGACCCCTCCTTCCCATATCCCCTAGGCTAGAAGTGGTGCATTATCACCTAAAAATCAACTTAAAAAAAAAGATTTGCCATGAACAACAAAGGTTTACTTTGGTATTCACAGACAGCTCCAAAATTGACAACAAGGTTGGAAGTTTTATAAATAAAAATCATTGGACTTTTCACTGTTAATAATATCTTTATTTGAAATTGTGACATTTCGATTCCTTAAAAGCCACCTTACACGGTTCAATTGTTGGTCAAATAAATTGAATTCAACACTAAAATCAAAGTTATTGATCTGAAAGTTTGACTCAATATTGAAAGCCTGTTTACATGGTTCAATCAATTTGACTGTATAGTAGTGCACTGTAATATTAAATTATCGACCGATGCTGATGCACGGTCTTTTAGATCGCAATCTTTCACAAGAATCAGGCAAGCTGTGACTCACATGTTTACGTCATCCGCCACCGATTGTAGGCCTATAACCTCAAAAAAGATGGAATAGTATAATGCTGATAAGGAGGATCTTGATACTATATAACCTTGGCCTTTGTGTATTCAAAATTTCTTTCGATTGAATAAGCGCTAATCAAGGCCTAGAGTAGGGCCTAGGCCCTAGCCGAGACTAGGCTAGTAGGCCTAGGGCTAGCTTGGCCTAGGCCTACCTAGGGTTCCTGCTGCCGGCTTGACAGTTGTCAACAACGACAGTTGGACGAAAGATCTTGAACTTTTTGGCCATCGCTTCTAGGGCATATTGGCGCTTGAATTTATTATGATATTCTCGTGATTTTATATCAAACAAACAAGAATATCCGGCGCAGAGTTCTATTAATGCTGAACTTGCCTCACGAAATCAAGGTTGGGCAGACATCTTTGTTATTTACGTGACGTCAACAATCGCCCAATGCACCATGGGTTTATGTGACGTCGTCCTGTAGCTTGCTTCTGATTGGTCGGTTTCATCACAGTCATATTGAATGGAAAATAGGACGAGTTCTAAACAGGAAATATTGAATCCAAGTGTTGAACAACTTATTGAATTCAATGAATTTGATGAAATGGTTCAATTTATTGAGTTCAAGTGTTGAATTCAATTTATTTGACCAACAATTGAACCGTGTAAGGTGGATTTTACAGGAGTCTTTATCAAACTAACAATTAAAAAAACACAACAGGCAAGACAAAAAACATTTCATAACAAATTATAAAATATATGGCTGTGTATTAGTACCAAATTATTAACAAAAAAGTTTTTTATGAATAAAAGTAAAAATAACAAAAAAACATAACATTAAATTTACATATTGGACTGATGGTATTTGAAATTAAACTATTGATCTAGTGATGAAATTGATGGACAAAAACTCTTCCAAATGGCTGGATAGTTAACACTAGGCACACTAATTGTATTGGCCACACAGGAAATCAAACCAGCTTCCTTAATTTTTCGTTAAGTGGCATTAGATTCGGATTGAAGTGTTTTCCCAATCAATATGATGGTGATTTTCGTACACATGTTCTGCGAGTTTTGATGTATCAATCTTATGTTGTTTCACATTATTCTTGTGTTCTTTTATTCTTACAATCAAAGGTATCTTGGTTTCACCAATGTATCTTGCATCACATTCGCAAGGTATAGAATAAATAACACCCTTAGATGACTGAACCTCATCCCTAGGTTTAGTCTTGGTGAGAATGCTGCGCAACGTATTAGACGAACTAAAAACAACTCTTATGCCATACGGAGCTAAAATGCGTTTGATCTTTTCTGAAAGATTCGGATAGTATCCAATGCAGACCGTTTTATAAATCCTAGGCTTAACTACCTCAATATCTTTATTCATGTCATGTTTGATGATTTCTTGTGGAAAAATAGTCTTCTTTAACCAGTCACTTGAGTATCCGTTATTCTTCATGGCACCTAATATCTTTTAAGTTCCATTTTTAGGCTTGTGGGAGTTGAACAGATCAGTTGAGCACGAGAAACCAAACATTTAACCATACCTTCTTTAACATGTGAAGGATGATTTGAATTAGCATTAAAATATTGATCGGTGTGTGTTGGTTTCCTGTACACAGATGTGGAAAACGAATCTTAATCTTTCTTGATGAATACATCTAAAAAAGGTAGACCGCCATCCTTCTCCTCTTCAAATGTGAACTTCATCTTAGGATGGTAGGAATTAAGATCTAACAATAACTTATCTTCCTTGTCTTGATCTTCACAATGAATACAGATTATGTCATCAACATATCTCAACCACAAATCTGGTTTAAAGTGATGACTGTGCGAGAACTTCTGTTTCAAGAGAATCCATGTATGTATTATGTTGACGACATAATCTGTATTCATTGTGAAGATCAAGACAAGAAAGATGAGTTATTGTAAGATCTTTATTGCTACCATCCTAATCTTACGTTCACATTTTGAGGTTCGAAGGATGGCGGTAGAAGGATGGCGGTCTACCTCATCAAGAAAGATTAAGATTCGTTTTCCACATCTGTGTACAGGAAACCAACACACACCGATCAATATTTGAATGCTAATTCAAATCATCCTTCACATGTTAAAGAAGGTATGGTTAAATGTTTGGTTTCTCGTGCACAACTCCCACAAGCCTAAAAATGGAACTTAAAAAGATATTAGGTGCCATGAAGAATAACGGATACTCAAGTGACTGGTTAAAGAAGACTATTTTTCCACAAGAAATCATCAAACATGACATGAATAAAGATATTGAGGTAGTTAAGTCTAGGATTTATAAAACGGTCTGCATTGGATACTATCCGAATCTTTCAGAAAAGATCAAATAGACTGATAAAAATATTAAAGATTTTTAATACTAGCGGCAAAATGTGAGACATTTGGGTACCGGGTTGATAAGTTAAAAACCCCAATAAATCCGAATTTGCCCAGTACCACCTCGGATTTTGGCCCGTTTGCCCAGAATCAAAGATGGCGTCCAACAAGGTGTACAATCCGGATAAACCCATTAAAAGTACTATTTTTGTTCAATGTACACTTCAGTGGGGTTTATTTTACGGTTTTCAGGGTCGCGGAGAAAGATGGTAAGTGTTGCGTAAACGCCCAAGAAACCGAAGTACCATTTTCAAAATGGTGGCCACTTTGATGGAGAAAACAGGGTCTTTTTCCCTTTTGAGTAAAAACCATTTTATACGTGTGAGACATTGTGGTACCGGGCTGAATTATGGGAAACAAACCCCGCTGAATCTCAATCTGCCCGGTACCACCTTGGGTTTTGACCCATTTGACCAGAATTCAAGATGGCGTCCAGCATAGCGTTGAAAAGCGCAGGAAATGTCTTATTTATTTTGGGTAAACAGTTAAGGAGGGCACATTTTAAGGTTTTCGGGGTCAAGGAGAACGATAGAATGTGTTGCGGAAACGCAAAAGAACCGGAAGTACCATTTGAAAAATGGCGGCCACGTTCATATGGGAAAAACGGGATTTTCCGCTTTCTTGGGATAAATACCATTTCATGTGTGAGACATTAGGGTAACGGCCTAATTTGTAAGTAACAAACCATGTTGAATCTGAATTTGCCCGGTACCATCTTGGATTTTGACCAATTTGCCGGGATTTCAAGATGACGTGCAGCAAGTTGTTAAAAAGGGATACACCTATTTAAAGTCCTATGAGTGCTGGATTAACACCTTAGATGGGATCAACAAAAGGTTTTCCGGATGAATAAGAACGATGAAACGTGTTGCGGTAACGTCCAAGAAAAGGAAGTACCAATTTAAAAATGGCGGCCACTTTGATATGGCGATTTTTTTCCCCCCCGTCTTTGGGTAAATACCATGTTATAAGTGAGAGACATTGTGGTACCGGGCTGAATTATGGGTAACAAACCAAGCTGAATCTTAATCTGCCCGGTACCACCTTGGTTTTGACCCATTTGCCCGGAATTCAAGATGGCGTCCAATAAGGTGTTGAAAAGCGTAGGAAAAGTCCTATTAATGTTGAGTGAACACGCTAGATGCTATTTGTTTATAACGTTTTTGTTTTATATGTCTTATCTTCAACATTCTAAGTTAAAATTAAATAACTAGTGCAGCATTCTAGTTTAATTTGTATTTATTTTTTAAACCTTAATGATATCACGTGTGATACTCAAGGAAATTGATAACACTGGTCGACTACGACTGCCAAAGCTCGCCTCTAGTTTCGGAGAGTATTATACTCCCCTACATACTGTGTGTTGTTTGGGAGATTGGCTTTGTCTCTTTCCTCTTTTTTTACGATTAGCAGAGACATGCCTGTAGTTTGAGAGAAAGTGTGTCCACTTTTGCAGCAATATTTCGCCTGTTGTTTAAATAAATAAATAAATAAATAAATAAATAAATAAAATAAAGTGTCCATAAAGTGTGTCCACTTCTGCATCGATACAATGCGATGCTCTCTTCACCCAGTCGTCCGATGATACACAGTCACACACATCTATGTGTCATAAAAATTTCAGCTTTCATTTGTTTCTAGATTATGGATTAGTGCAGGTATCAATGTTGTGCAACGATCCACGGTGTCCCTAGAATCCATACTTACAAAGAAAAAGTGGTTACCGGTAAGCACATAAACAATTATTATCCACGTGTCAGTTCATGAGTCAACTGAATAAAATAGAATGTCTTCTTCTGGGAGAAGTAGTGATTCGTGTATAGATATGTAGGCACCACATTTCCGAGCTTGAGAATCATATACCAGTAAGTTGGTAGTTTAATCTCTGGATATTACAGATAAGGGCAATAACTAGCATGTAAACTTAAATTCTGTTATATATTGGATTTTTGAACTAATTTCTTTCAAAGCATCTTCATAATCGACATCTTTATCCACACCATTGTGGCAATTTCCTCTCCAATTGCACAAAACGGTGCATACATCTCTCACGTCTCGTCTGCATCTGCACAACATGGTCGCGTATCCCGACAAGCACCCACAAGAGGCGATTGATCTGCATGCCTGAGGGATCGCTTCTAAAGTTGTCAAGATAGGTACCAGCCTCGATCCCTCAATCTTCCATCCGCAATCACAGCACAGGGGTAGTTTTGGGCTTTTCAACACCTTGCTGGACGCCATCTTGAAATCCGGGCAAATGGGTCAAATCCCAAGGTGGTACCGGGCAGATTAAGATTCAGCTTGGTTTGTTACCCATAATTCAGCCCGGTACCACAATGTCTCTCACGTATAACATGGTATTTACCCAAAGAGGGGGAAAAAAACACTTCGCCATATCAAAGTGGTCGCCATTTTGAAAATGGTACTTTCTTTTCTTGGACGTTACCGCAACACGTTCCATCGTTCTTATTCATCCGGAAAACTCTTTATAGAACCCATCTAAGGTGTTAATCCAGCACTCATAGGACTTTAAATAGGTGTATCCCTTTTTTAAACTTGTTGCACGTCATCTTGAAATCCCGGCAAATTGGTCAAAATCCAAGATGGTACCGGGCAAATTCAGATTCAACATGGTTTGTTACTAACAAATTAGGCCGTTACCCTAATGTCTCACACATGAAATGGTATTTATTCCAAGAAAGCGGAAAATCCCGTTTTTCCCATATGAACGTAGCCGCCATTTTGAAAATGGTACTTCCGGTTCTTTTGCGTTTCCGCAACACATTCTATCGTTCTCCTTGACCCCGAAAACCTTAAATTGAGCCCTCCTTAACTGTTTACCCAAAATTAATAGGACATTTCCTGCGCTTTTCAACGCCTTGCTGGACGCCATCTTGAATTCTGGTCAAATGGGTCAAAACCCAAGGTGGTACCGGGTAGATTAAGCTTCAGCGGGGTTTGTTTCCCATAATTCAGCCCGGTACCACAATGTCTCACACGTATAAAATGGTATTTACTTACGTAAAAGACTTAGTTTTTTCCATCAAGTTGGCCGCCATTTTGAAAATGGTATTTCCGTTTCTTGGGCGTTTATGAAACACTTTTCATCGCTCTCCGCGACCTCGAAAACTGTAAAATGAAACCCACTGAAGTGTTCATTGAACAAAAATAGTACTTTTAAAGGGTTTATCCGGATTGAACACCTTGTTGGACGCCATCTTTGATTCTGGGCAAACGGGCCAAAATCCGAGGTGGTACCGGGCAAATTCGGATTATTTGGGATTTTTTACCTATAAATCAACCCAGTACGCAAATGTCTCACATTTTGCCGCTAACATTGACTTCTAAGCAAATATTTGGATTTCTCGACTGGTCTTAAACGCCTTTTAGCTCCGTATGGCATAAGAGTTGTTTTTAGTTCGTCTAATACGTTGCGCAGCATTCTCACCAAGACTAAACCTAGGGATGAGGTTCAGTCATCTAAGGTTGTGTTCCGTAAAGGCGACCGGTGGACCATTCTGGGCTCGTGGGGATTGTTATTTTCATTGTTTCACTCATGTTGGCAACTGCCTTGGCTACGGAATGGTGCGTGCTTCTACAAGGCCGTTTTTATGAAAATTGTGATATCTCGTTAAAATATAACATAAATAATATCATTTTACTAAATAAATGAATGAATGATTAATTTATTGTGTACCCATGTGAATTACAGGAACATTCTCGGTAGTGGACATAATTCCATGATTTTCAATGATATAATTTGAAATAACCGCGCTTTCCTCAAAGACCTGCCCACGACCGGAATAAAACTCTGGGCTTCTTGGTCTCGACCACAACAATCGAAACAACTACGCATCGCATACGTGCCTTGCAAATCTGATCTATCATTGGTGCAAATTGTGTTTACTTAAATTTCATTGGTCGCATACTGGTCGTTCTGGTCGTCTTTGCGGAACACAACCTAAGGGTGTTATTTATTCTATACCTTGCGAATGTGATGCAAGATACATTGGTGGAACCAAGAAACCTTTGATGGTAAGAATAAAAGAACACAAGAATAATGTGAAACAACATAAGATTGATACATCAAATTCGCAGAACATTGTACGAAAATCATCATCATATTGATTGGGAAAACACTTCAATCCTGGCACATGAATCTAATGCCACTACACGAAAAATTAAGGAAGCTGGTTTGATTTCCTGTGTGGCCAATACAATTAGTGTGCCTAGTGTTAACTATCCAGCTATTTGGAAGAGTTTTTGTCCATCAATTTCATCACTAGATCAATAGTTTAATTTCAAATACCATCAGTCCAATATGTAAATTTAATGTTATGTTTTTTTGTTATTTTTACTTTTATTCATAAAAAAACTTTTTTGTTAATAATTTGGTACATATACACAGCCATATTTATAAATTGTTATGAAATGTTTTTTGTCTTGTCTGTTGTGTTTTTTTAATTGTTAGTTTGATAAAGACTCCTGTAAAGGAATCGAAATATCACAATTTAAAATAAAGATATTATTAACAGTGAAAAGTCCAATGATTTTTATTTATAAAGTTACTACCTGTTATATAGTTTAATTTTTAATAAGGTTGGAAGTGCTCAGCCTTAACTGAACGTTTCAGGTTAAGAGACGTGTGTTCAGTTTTCACTGCACAGTTATTCGCCATCCGTTTATACAGTGTCAGAAGTAGTATCTATGGTGTCAGAATACCTTTTGTGTTCAGATAGCTAACCCTGGATGATACACGAGCAACAAAATATAGAAACAGTGATGATACTTACTGCTGTGATTGATGATCAACGATCACGTGATACTTTGGATAGATCCGACTGGCAGCTGCTATAAGTAGTTTAGATTGTTGATTTTTGCGATGTTGCACAATATAGGACTAGACCGTCTGTCGTGTCAAATACACACCAACTCCAAGCAACATCGCAATGATTAGTTGGGCAACGTTGATCGTCTGGCCCCTAGAAGCAGCATCTAGGAGGCAGTGGTGTGGGTATGTTATTTATTTTGTAAACAAACAAATGACCTTCGATCATATGACAGGAGCGAAGAATGTTCTGCTGTCGATCACTGTCATAGATATTAGCTCTATGGATATTAGTGATCACTGTTGACCAGCTCCCAGCTCTTTGTGATTCTTTTCCGTATCAGGTTGGTAAAGATACAGATGAAATTTCAACACATATTCTGAGGTAGGAGTCATTTGCTCCATTGAAACTTTTAGTGAATGAGAGTCTAACTATGAAGCAAAGTTCGACAAGTCTTCCTACGGGTATAAGTCAATTTGGGTCGAAACAAAGTGCATCCGAGTACGACATTGAGAGTTTGGTGGTACTTCCGGAAGCCATGGAGGAACCCGACCCCGTACTCGCCAACAGACGACATCCTCCTGCCATACAAGAAGACGTCACGACACTGCTTCTCAACTCGATGCTCGATACAGTGGTTCACAGCTGGGAAGGTAAGGTAAAGAGCATACGACATTGCGTTATTGTTCAAATGTATTCTTCCAAAAACTCTATTTTAAATTAAAGTCTTGAAAAGATAACAATTTCGAACATACACTTCTGTTTCTCGATTTGATTAGTCGGGAAACACTCCCGTAGGTGTAATTGTTATTATTTACTACAATTGAGAAATTAAAAAAGTCCGCCCCAACCGGGATTCGAACCACAAGTCTCCCGCATTTAGATGTATAATGCAACTACAATTCAGAAATGAAAATGTACACGTCCTGATGGTCTAGTGGTTAAGACGTCTGCCTGGAATGCGGGAAACCCGTGGTTCGAATCCCGATTGGGGCGGACTTTTTTAATTTCTGAATTGTAGTAAATAATACACTTCTGTACTTTAAACCCATTAGATATTCATCGTTTAGCCGCAAGAACTTCACGAAACCGTAATTACTTCAAATGGGCGTTACGAATATCCACAAAGGTTGGCCTAACTATTTTAAAAACAATTAGACCTATATAACGTTCTAGCATTATACACTAGGCGTCAAATCATTTTCAACTCTTTTAAATCTCTAGGGCTTGCAGCCTTCGTTATTTGGTATTAAATCCCGGTCCGAAACTTATTTCAGTTTTGTCATCTCAGATTATGTTTCAAAAGAAGGCTTATAGGCCTACATGCAAAACACCCAATTATATTTATTTAAAAAAGATCTCTTAGGGGCTAATATATAATATAGAACTAGATAACGATAATCTATTTTTATAATTTTTATGTTGAATATTAATTAGTGGATTAAGGTGGGAAAACGAACAATTTGGATGCTAGAAGCTATACTTAAACTTTGAAAGCTGGGCACTTCATTTACAAAGTTCTTGTTGATTACATGACTCAAGGTGTACCCACCATGCGACCAATTCTCAATCGTGCTTCATCGGCTTCCCCTCCGGTCGACGACACAATGGTACTGGATGAACAGTTTGACCTTGTGCCCGACACCATCGCCTCTCCGTTGGTCCGAGGGCCCAGGTCCAAGCTGGACAACCGACATCGACGCAGCAAGGAACCGCCATCGGTAACTCTGGTAGGGTTGAAGAACAAGAAGAAGACGAGCAAGAACTCGGTAGACAGATCCGCTATAAGCATTGTAGAAGCAGACTCTAGCACTAGCAAGAATAGAAAAAACAGTCTGGACAAGAAAAAGAGGAGGCCAAGCAAAGAGAAGAGGCTACGACGAGTTTCGGACGTCGAGAGTCCCCGTGATGATAAGGTATTCTCCTTGGTTCGTACACTAGTGTTAAGGCTGAGTGTCGCCCGTTCACGGACAAAACACACGCCACGGCATCTTTTATTTGTTTCTGGTCATTTGTCAATTGTAAGGCCCTACGTACGTTTCAGATATGTCATTACCTCGAGAATTTCCTACTCATTCTCGTGAACAATGTAGTTTTTGTGTACAACGTATAATTTTGTTTTAAAAGTGCAAAAACTTTGAGGACGCCTTTTGATTAATAAAGAACAATATTTTCCCACTTTTTAACAAAAATTATACGTTGTACACAAAAACTACATTGTTCACAAGAAAGAGCAGAAAATTATTGAGGTGACATAACTTAAACGTGCGTAACAATTGATAAATGTCCAGAAACAAGTAATATGTACCGTGGCGTGTTTTTTTTTTTGCAGTGAACGGGCGACACTCAGCCTGTGAAGCAGTTGTTGTATTAAGCTGTATTTAGACGGTTCAATGTTCCGTTCAAGCCATTGAATTCAAGGGTTTGATTCAATGATTTTTTTCCTTCAATGGTAGCGTTAAGACTGTCAAATGAATTTGTCCAAGGCCTTGATCAAAGGGTTTGATTCAACCCATTCAGTTTAGAGCAAAGTCCTATTTTTCGTCAAAGGCTTGATAAAACCGGCCAATCAGGAGTAACTTCGTAATGACGACACTGGCCCAATCATAGTCAGTACTGCAAATAATAAAATAAGGCTGGGCATTGTTTACATTTCACAGCTGTTTTAGGTTAGGTTTAGATTGGTTGCTGTGTTTTCAATTCCCAAGCAAAGCTTATCACAGAAGTATAAATGATAATGACTGCTCTTTCAAACTCACTTCTCCCACAGTGTAAAGTAAAGAAAGTCGAGACTTCTTCGTGTTGTTGATTGACACATGGATTGACATTCTTATTTAAGCACAACCTTCTAAACTATATAGACATTCTAGAACGCGCGTGGCTTGGACATATTTAAACAGCTGTGACTACCTTCCAATACATTGAATCGTGTAAATAGCTGTTCAATGTTTCCTTCAATAAGTCTTGAATCAACCCCTTGAAATCAATGGCTTGAACGAAACATTGAACCGTCTAAATACAGCTTTAGGCAATAAATATTTTCAACGCTTGCTTTAGCAGTCGGCTGTCACGGGTGACGAGTCGGGTGGTGAGGACACTGACAACAAGGACGAGACCAATACAAGAACATCAGCTCACGATATTGGAGGTCGAACCGTAGGAAGCAGCGTAGACCTTGTGATGCAACCCGAGGAAGCGCTCACTCTTTCCGTCGACTCGTGGTGTGTTCACTTCCCCGATGAGACGGCAAAGATCGTCCTGAAGAATGGGTGTCACTACGAGGGACGTATATCCAGGAAGCTCATGGAAGGAGAGGGGATATTCACTTGGGCGGACGGTACGCAGTACCACGGAGAGTTTGTAGGCGGGGACATGACAGGGAGGGGAAAGATGACTTGGCCAAACACGAGTCGCTACGAAGGGGAGTTCGTCAAGGGTTGGCGCTACGGCCGAGGACTCTATGTTGTGGGCTATGAGAAATTGGCCTACGTCGGCAATTGGGTGGAGGGACGGAAGCATGGTAGAGGACTCATCTTCTACAACGAACGGGGAACGGACATGTACGACGGTGAATGGTCTAGCGACCAGCGCCAAGGATATGGACTCCGTGTTTACCCTTCCGGGGCACGATACCTGGGAGGCTGGCATCAAGGGTTTAGAGACGGTGTAGGCATCATGTTCTTTGCCAACGGAGACTTATACACTGGAAACTGGGAAAAGGGATTCATGAATGGATATGGAGAATATATTTGGGAGGCCTATCTGAACCGCACGCTAACATACTTTGGAGATAACGTCTACAGTGGTTGGTTTGAGAATGGAATGCGTCAGGGAGAGGCAACGTACCAATTGAAAGGGGGGCAGTATATCCATGGCGAATGGAATACTGATATTAAAGAAGGTAAAGCACGGGTGGTTTGTAGTGATGGCTCTGTCTACGTTGGCAAACCTATGTTTGAGGAGGACCGTCCAATTGCAAGGAACATCAAAACTACTTGTAAGGATCATTCCCAACCAGAAATGAAACATATATCAACGAAGATTGTGTCAATTGCTAGTTTGCTCTCGAAGACAAGAAAGCTAGAGGAACCTTCTTTGCAAAGTTTGTCAGGGCATAAAACAAATAATGGAACTCTTCAACTATCAGACCCTCCTCCTCCTAATCCTTCGTTGGTTCTACAAGGGTATTATTTGCCAATTTATGCTCCATTTCAATGCATAGACCTTCACTACCATCTTTCTCTTCTAAAAGAATTGAAACGTCAAAAAGAGTCCACTGGATGTCAGACAGACGACCATTCATTGCATGGCCGCTTGCAGCATGAGCAGACGTCGATGGGAGAGAGATCTGAAAGTAAAAAAGATATGAAGGAAACAAAAGACACAAAATATGCAAATGTTAAATTAAAATACAAGTCCTTGCCAAATGAGCAAAGCACTCAAACTGATAAGAGCTGGATAGAACCTTTAGAGAAAATAAAAAAAAAATGATGAAAAAATGGCATCACCACAAAATTATATTACGCTGGAAACTAGTAGGAAAAACGAATCGAAAAATTTGAAAGGACGGGAATCTCGTATGTATTCCCAAAAGTCATTAGTCAATGTGGATAAGACCCGGAAAAGGTCACTGGCCAGAGACATATCAAAAGGAAATCTCCAGCGTCAATTGCAAAGCCGACTTCCCACAAACAAGAGCCAGGCCAACGAGCGACAAGCTCAATGGCCTTTCCGGCCAAAGGTCGCGTACCCTGGAGGACTAACCGAGAAAGCTTACGAGGAGAGATGGCTGCGACGGACGATTACTACTCACCTCCCAGCGATACGAAGGGCGTACGACGAGTACGCGCAACTATGCTTCAACGACCACGAGGTCCCGCTCCAGCCCTTCCTGCTACGCGTGATGCTCTGGCAATTCTACCGAGACTGTAAGGTCACGACGAGAGTGACGCTGGTCGAACTCGACCGGATGATGGCATCGAACAGGCTCTCTCGAGTCACCACGGTCCATTGTCCGTTCGAGAGGATTAAGCCCTGGCAGTTCATCTACAGGTGCCATTCTGACTGATTGCTCGGTGATGTTCAAAGTCAAATAGCAACTTGCTATCTCAATCAATGTTTTTCCCTTACGAAAATTATTTATCTTTTGTTTATTATTATAATGACATAATGGGTACCTACTTTGGCTTACATGTGAAGACATGCCAAACTTGCAGAGTTTGCGTTAGGCAGAGCAACTTTAAAATATATCACTCTATCTCTATAATTAGCCACAGAGACATTAGCCATTAGATAGGATATTGTTTGTTTGTGATAGCTCAGATATGTGAATAAGGGATATGGTTGGCAAAACTCTTAAGTTGTACGGTATTAATTTTGGGCTACTGTTGAAGGATAAAGTTTTGGGTTTTGGCCCATTAACAGACACATATTGATTGATCAGTTCATCGATTTTTAACGATGGTATGCAAATTTAACTTTGTAGTATTGACCGGCTCTTACTTATTCTCAAATAACGAATCGTATCGTATCGTGTGGCTCATTGGTGTGTGTGGCTCGTTGGTCTTGTGGTTAGCGCGTCTGCTTCCAATGCAGAAGGTCCAGGGTTCGATTCCCGCTTAAGTCAGAAGTTTTTTAACTTCTGATTTGGACTTAAGTCCATCAGTTCTTGTCTTAGGAGTTTGTAAACGGTGACTTTGGAGCCGTTCTAGCAACGAAGCACATAATAAATTTAGAGTTGTTCTGAATCGGCCTTGCATGTTGATTCTGGCGTTGATTCGCAGGTGTTCGCACTGTCCGTACCACTGATTGCTTCACTCGTCGATTGCGTCGGCCTACAGGGTTGGCTTGGTCGCTTTGATTTAAAGTCCCCCACTGAAAATCAGGAATATAACTGAGTGGGTAGACTCTAAATACAATTTATTTTTATTTATTTATTTATTTTATTTATTTATTTATTTATTATTTATTTATTTATTTTATTTATTTATTTATTTATTCACTTAAAATAAATATGCGGCAAGAGATTGAAATAATAAACCAACGAGAAATCGTGAAGAACTGAACAAGATTTTATCCCTCGTCAAAAATAATTGGCATTCAATTTCGACATATTTTTTCGTGGAACAGCAATGAAAAAGTTGTTTCTATAAAATGTTATCATTTTACATCCAAAGCCTTTTCAACGACTGTCAACATAAAATGAATAGTTGTTTTGGCAAATATATATCTGCAATTCGCATGGATTATGTAGCGTCACCTACTTCTTAAGGTGTTCTTATAACACTAGAGAAAAGGCTATTGTTGAAGTGCTGTTCTTTATCTGATAATTAGGACAATGATGATTAGGATAGTAGGATAATTCTCGCGTTTTCTATCGTTGAGTACCGCAAATCTATCACTAAAAACACTGTGTAAAGTTGAACAAGCAATTTTGCATCTTGGATCATCACTTTTGACAATCGTGTTCAATGCTTTACGCTGCTGATTGTACTGTGCCTTTTGGCAGTGACAGTTTTCCCAACGCTTGTCTCGTTCCCTTCAAGATTCTCTTTCTGAATTTGTTAAAATTAATGTTTCTCAGACTTCTGATCGGATTTATATTTCGCAACTTCTCCTAGCGTTATAATATCGCGTTGCTGGGTGTTTTTGGGCCAGAAAGTAATATTCCTTTTGTTATATATCGCGTTGCTGGGTGTTTTGGAAAGGACGTAATGTTCCTAGCGTTATATATCACGTTGCTGGGTGTTTTGTGCCAGGACGTAATGTTCCTAGCGTTATATTTCGCGTTGCTGGGTGTTTTTGGGCCAGGAAGTAATGTTCCTAGCGTTATAACTAGGAAAACGCTTAAGTCCCGCCGCGTTGTTGGATGAGCGTAATTGGTGCATTGAGCTGCCATGTGTTATGCGAATTTTCTATTGTTCTGTGGAAAAATCATTACTAAGTTGATTTTTTTTTAAATTTAATTAAATTAAATTAAATTAAATTAAATTAAATTAAAAATTAACTTTAATTTTTTAATTTATTAATCGTAATTGTTAAAAAAAATCGTAAAATTGCGATTTTTATAAGAAATAATTTCTCGATTGCGCTCAAATTTGACACTAATACATAAATTCATAAAATTAAGGTTCTGCGAAAAAATCATTACAATCGGATAAAGCATGTAGGTGTTATAAGTCAAAGAATTGTTTAAAAAAAGAAAAAACCCGTAAAATTTCGATTTTTATGATAAATATTTTTTCAATTGCGCTCAAATTTCACAAGAATATCTAAATTTATAAAATAAAGGTTCTGTGCAAAAATCATTAAAATCGGATAAAGCATGTAGGTGTAATAAGTCAAAGAATTTTTTTTTAAATAAAAAAAAAATCGTAAAATTGCGATTTTCATGAGAAATAATTTTCTGATTGCGCTCAAAAACGTGGCAGTTCTAAGTTCAGAGATTTCGAAGGCCTCCATAAAATTTCATCTCAATCGGAGTATCGGTTTAGCCGGAATCGTGCGGACAAACAGACAAAAATACAAAAAAAAAAAAACATTCCGGATTTTTTTCTCCAGTGTAGTAGAATGGAATCTTCGCTTCGCTCGCTACGCTCGCTACGCTCATCCAATTAAGCGTTGCTGGGTGTTTTAGGACAGGAAGTAATGTTCCTAGCGTTATAATATCGCGTTGCTGGGTGTTTTGGGCCAGGAAGTAATGTTCCTAGCGTTATAATATCGCGTTGCTGGGTGTTTTAGGCCAGGAAGTAACGTTCCTAGCGTTATATATCGCGTTGCTGGGTGTTTTAGGAAAGGAAGTAATGTTCCTAGCGTTATATATCGCGTTGCTGGGTGTTTTGGGCCAGGAAGTAATGTTCCTAGCGTTATATATCGCGTTGCTGGGTGTTTTGGACAGGAAGTAATGTTCCTAGCGTTATATATTGCGTTGCTGGGTGTTTTGGGCCAGGAAGGTAATGTTCCTAGGTTATATATCGCGTTGCTAAGTGTTTTGGGCAATGAAGTAATGTTCCTAGCGTTATAATATCGCGTTGCTGGGTGTTTTGGGCCTGGAAGTAACGTTACGGCATAAGACAGAAAATCAGAAAATTCTATGAAGCATACATGAAATCTCTCATGGATGATATTCTATTCAAAAGTTGTGTACCATTTATCTAACTCTGCTGGGAGTTTTTCGGTTTCTTTTCTTTGTTGGTCTGCCTGGGCATCAGTGTCATCGTTTCAAGTAGCATTTTAGTATCTTCACTACTTATTTTGACACTTGACAGTTATCAGGTCCCTGTGTGTTTCAGGGTGAGTTCTGGTAATATGAGTTCTCACTATTTTAAATGCATGTAGCATGGAGTCATAGATCATAATTTGTCTCGTTTGATTGAGATTCTTTATTACAATATGTTGAAGAATAGTACGTTTACTTGCGAGCTGAACACATTGTTCTCTTTGAGAGCAGAGTTCTTTTGTATGTCAGCTTATTGAATTTTATACAATTTCAGATTCTAAGGAGCATCACGGTCGATGATTGACAATAGGATTGGACTAGGATGCCATAAAAATATTTAATTAATAAAGTAATAAATAAGTTATCCAATACAATCATTTACTCTTGAAATCATTATTAAAATCAAAATCAAATGCTATTACAAAAATGTATGATTTTTGTAAGTTTTATCCACTTTAATGAAAAAAATTGGACATCACTTACGGTTTTGAAGTATTTTATTTATATAGTGACAAAATACTTAAAAAGCGTAAATGATGTCCGATTTTTTTCATTCAAAGTAGATAACACTTACAAAATATCATACTTTTGTAATAGCTTTTTGTTATTTATTTTTATTAATGATTTCAAGAGTTAATGATTGTATTGGAAAAAAATTATTTATAACTTTATTAATTAAATATTTTTATGACATCTAGCATAATCCTACTGTCAATCTTCGGGCGTGTTGCTCCTCGGAATCTGAAATTGTTGGATTAACGAAGCGATGACTTCAATTTCACTGACCCCCAAAAAAATTTAGCTCGGCTGTTGTTTTATTTTGTTTGTTTGTTTGTTTGTTTTTGTGTTTTTCTGTCTGTTTGTTCGCACGATTCCGGGCAAACGGCATGTGCGATCTTGATGAAAATTGGAGGGGACCTTTGTTTTCTCTGAACTTAGACTTGCCACGTTTTTGGGTACAATCGAAGAAATATTTCTCATGAATATCGTACTTTTACGATTTTTTTCGATTTTTAGTGGAATATTTTCGTGACATTTGGCCCGATTCTGACCAAACGGGTGGGGCTACAACGTTCATATTTCACATTGACATTAAGGTAATGGTGATGTATTGCTTTTTGAAAGAAAAAGTTGAAAAAGTTAGCCAGAATCCATAGAATAAAGGTTTTAATATTAGTTTTTTTAGGTTTATAATGACAATTTACAAGTAACAATAAAACTAGACAATGATCAGCAACTATGCGTTCAAAAGGCACTTGATAAGTAAATAAATCCCACGCAAACTAAAAACTTACAAAAACGCTTATCCATCAACGCGACGGGACTTTAGCGTTTTCCTAGTTACATGCTCACGTCATGATCCATGATCATCCATGTGACCATCATTCATCATGTGTGTGTGTGGTCACATAGTAAAGTTTGTGGAATATCAAAACTATAAAGAAACGACATTAGAGTAGTATTTAACCCCCCAAATACAAAAATTTGTAAAAACGGCAGCCAAGCTCTCCTTCCAAAGTCTTCGGCTGTGGATGCTGTGAGATTTAAATGTACAGCCAAGCAACTCAAAAAAGTCAATGGCCAAGTAATTTTTTTATGATTTTGAGTTTAAAATTTTAATTTTTTTTTACCACGAAAATGGTTGGCTTGGCGCTCGTCAACAGGCGAAATGATCTTACTTCTTTTCAATGCGTAACAAGGGATAAAGAATGAAATGCTTGGCTCAACTTCTATATCTCACAGCATTCACAGACGAAGACTTTGGAAGGAGAGCTTGGCTGACTTAAAAAAAAAAAAAAAAAAAATGTATTTGGGGGGATATCACATCTTTTTGTTGTTTGTTTCACATCAAGGTGTGAAATACGTGTAAAGGTGTATACAGTGTCTTTAAAACAGATTGTCTAGAAACAAAAGCTACCATCTTTTGTTTTTGTTAACAATCTGTAGTTGGCAATATACAATGTTTTTAATTAAATTTCCTATGGTTAATGTCGTCTTGGGTTTTTGTGTGAATGATGTGTTGACCGGACTATAGCACATTGACGCATAATTTTAATCAGCAATTTAAATTAAAATTGTATTAAATACTACCTTACGTTTTTCCCAAAGTTAAGGGTGGTAGGGAACAGTTGAGGTGAAATATCGCTTGCCTAATGGCGGATTATTATGTTTCATATTATTATGTACCATCATGCCAAATTTCATGCTGATAACCTCATTAGGTGCCTTCATGGTGAATAATGCTGGTGATCAAGGTAAAAATAATATAAACTATAAGGGAGGGGGGTTGAAAAAATGTGGTTTAGGAAATGAGAATAGGACGATTGGGTTAAATCACATTGAAACATAATTTTCATAACTAATTTGAATAAAACATCAATTTTAGATTAGAGCTATGAATTATTCCAATTTTAGGGGTAGTTGGGGGTGGAATATCGCTTGCATCTTGCCGGATTATTTTTCATATTATTATGAACCATCATGTAAAATTTCATTTTGATAACTCATAAGATGCCTTCGTGGTGATACTGGAAATCAATATAAAAATAATATAAACTATTAGGGATGGGGGTTGACAAAATGTGGTTTATATAATGAGAATAGGCCGATTGGGTTAAAACACATTAGAACATAATTTTAATAAATAATTTGAATAAAAAATCAAATGTTCGGTTAGAGCTATGACTTATTCCAATTTTAGGCGATGATTTAGGGAGTGTTGGGGGTGGAATATTACTTGTCTCTCGGCGGAAGTATGCAAGTCTGAGGTACATCTAAGTGTAGTCCAAGTTTCATAGTTCTAAGATGTACCGTTTTCTTTGTAGGCTCTTATTCTCTGGCAGAATCCCCCCCACCCCCCCAACCATCCAACCAACCAGCCAGCCGGAAGATTTTCGTCTATTTTTACGCACTTTTTTAACACAGAACGGGTAATCGGATCGGGCTGATTTTTTTTGGTATGTCATGGACCACATAACAGGTCATATACCGAGTTTCAAGATTGTAAATCTTTCGGGACGGAGCCCAACTCGGGTAGGAGTAAACAGGTCGACTTATTCGTAACTTCTAGCTGTCGCGTGCGCTTGGCTGCGGGCGAACGACCGTCGCCCTAGATAAAAGATTAAGATGGATTTTTTTGTTTCTATTGTTCCAAGAGCTTTGGCTTGTTTTGGTGAGACGTTGGGGTTACCATGGGTGTGTCTACAAGTAGGCCTACCCGAGTCCCGAATACATACTCTTTTGGTATAAATAAACTAGGAAAACGCTTAAGTCCCTCCGCGTTGATGGATGAGCTTTTTTGTAAGTTTTTAGTTTGGCGTAGGACCACTTTGCCTTTTGCAAGTGCTTTTTGAATGAATTGTAGGTGATTGTTGTCAAGTTTCTATTGTTACTTATTAATTGTTATTATAAACCTAAAACAACTAATATTAAAACCTTTATTCTATAGATTCTGGCTAACTTTTTCAACATTCTTTCAAAAAGCTATACATCACCATTACTTTTATGTCCATGTAAAATATGAACGTTGTAGCCCCACCCGTTTGGTCAGAATCGGTCCAAATGTCACGAAAATATCTCACTAAAAATCGTAAAAAAAAAATCGTAAAAGTACGATATTCATGAGAAATATTTCTTCGATTGTACCCAAAAACGTGGCAGGTCTAAGTTCAGAGATTTAGAAGGTCCCCTCAAATTTGCATCAAGATCGCATATGCCGTTTGCCCGGTAGCGTGCGAACAGACAAAAAAAAACATTGGAGCTAAATATTTTGAGGGGTCAGTTAAATTGAAGTCTTCGCTTCGCTCATCCAATAAATAAATTCGTATTTAGAGTCCAGCCACTCATAACACAAAACTTAGGGACCAGATATGTATGAAAACTTCATATTTCACATCAATCCCAACTTGACACTTCCATCCCTGGCTATCAAAACTGTAGTATTGTTATAATATAAAACTGGTTGCCCCTGCCCAGTATGATCGACGTCGCCTGGAAGTTGTACGGCAGTAAAGGTCTCGGCCATTCGGGCTCCAAGGGGGTGTTGGGGTCGGCGTTCAACAAGCTGATGTACGACGACGTATCGAGCCGTTCTCCTGCTGGCTACGTCGGGAGTGTCTTGACCCATCACCGGGACCTCCTCCCGCTCGCTCCCGTCTACCACTTCTACCGCAGTCTGGGAGATCCGCTCTCAGCGAGGACGCTGCTCTGCGCGACTTGCTACCGCACAGGGGCGCAGCCGCAGACGCCGCGCCCGCGGGCGATCGCACACTATCCGGACTTCGCGACGAAGGGCGTCAACTCCTTCGTTCTCGGCGGCGACCTCACGTTCCTCCCGTGGAAGCCTCCCCTGTCGTGCGTCGAGACTCCGAGCTACGAGGTGACGACGGAAACCGCGCTCACGATCTTCAGGAACGTCGGTGTCGACGGCCTCACCAACATCCTCGTCGACATCTGTCCGGGCATCAAGGAGGACGGAGTAATCATCAACATGGAGTACGAGATCACCTTCCTCGAGTTCTACGAGGTGCTCATCAGGTGCGAGGAAGGAAGTCATCATCGGGAGCAACGGAGATTGGTCAGAGAGGCAGCGTTGGAGAGGTACAGGCTCGAGATGGAGGCGAAGCGAAGCTTAGAAGAGTCTGGGAAGCCGGAATTGCCCATTGTTTTGTTGGCAAAGGTCGGACGAACGAAACAGAAGAAGGGAGGCAAGTCCAAGTAATCAGAGGCCTAATCAAAAACAATCAATCAGTGCAATGCCATTACTTCAGAAAACTAACAACAAGTTGGGATTGTGATGCTACTTGACAATATCAAACAAGAACGTTAAAATTTTAAATATATCTCACTATGATTCACCATTTACTCTCGACGAATTAGATAATAACAATTTTACGTACCAATGTTAATGTAATTCTATCATTCAATAAAGGATATTGTATTAAATGCTTTGGAGCACATGATAACATGTTCATTTATTTGATGTAGGGACAACAAGTACAATTTTTTTTTTAACTTTTATTAAACTCCAGAGAGTACAACACCAACTATTGCATAACATAGGCAACATTAAACCATTACAAATTACACAAATAGTTACAGATTTCAGCTATGACAATGACAGGATAAATGATTAATAAAATTACAAGTTTACAACAGAATTTAACAACAAAAAATTTAATAAATTAAACATTTCAGACTATATTTTACTTTTTATACCTGATTCTAGACAAGACCCTTTGTGGCAAGATCAGTAATGGAATGAGTCCTAGCTGGACATATAAAAACATGATACAGGTCGCAATCCCTAGAACAGTGGGAGCATTTGCAGTCTGTATATGATGAATGGAACTTTCTATCTAGGCAAAACAAATGGTGAAAACCGTGAGCTGCTACACGGGTTAGCACATGCCTGTTTTTGGCAAGAGGTTTTTTCCAATCATCATTTTTGAACAGATCCACAGTAAAGAATTCAGGTCTAATTTCAAGGTGTTTTGTCATGCAGTTATGAACGACAGTACGAAAGGCGTCTGATTGGCTTAGGTTAAATTTGAACTGTAGGTCAGCAACAAACAATGATTCATCTACCATCTCATATACCAAGCGGGAACGAGTAAATTTACATAGAGAAAGGATCTTTTTCATATATAGGGTCTTAACCGATTCTAATTGTGTGAGATTGGCTTGGGAGAGGTAGGGCCATATGATTTCGATGCAGTAGGAAGAAATCGGGGAAATTTTAAGGTGGAAGAGTTTCATAGAACAAGAGATTGAGAGTGAGTATAATTTGGAAATAAGGTGCATGGCTTTTATGGCAGAGGAACATCTTGCTTTGATGTGGGGAGAAAAAGAAGTACCTTTATAATGGAGTAAGATACCCAGATATTTGAAAGAAGATACAAACTCGACTTTGTCAGTACCATAGAAAAGCACATCGCTTTTGGCTAACTTCCCCCCTTTTCTGAACTTAAACAACTTTTGTTTTATTGTCATTTACTACAAAATGGTTGCTTTCACACCATGTTTTGAGTTTTAGTAAAGTGTATTGAAGCTGAGCGAGGTTTTCCGTGTAAAGAGCGATGTCATCTGCGTACATTATCAAGTGAACGTCTTTGTTAAATTCGTCAAAGATAGATTCTTTTATATCTGAAGTAAATAGGTTGAACAAAATGGGCTGGAAGGGTCCCCTTGGAGGACTCCGTTTGAGTGTGTTATTGGATTGGAGAAGAAGATACCATCGTTAACTTGCACGAAGTTAATATTTAAAATGACACTTAGTATGTTCAATAGTTCGACAGGAATGCAGTTCAGGTCGCGAAGCTTATTGATGAGACTTTGCCGGTCTACTGAGTCGAAAGCGGATTTAAAGTCTACAAAGACAATTTATAGTTTGCCCTTCACTTTGACTAGAGTAGAGTCGATTTTATCGAGAAGAATTTTTACAGCTTGCAAAGTTAATTTGCCCGTGCGGAAACCGAACTGCTCATCTGGTATTACTTGGTCAGTGAGATCTTGTAGCCGAGTATTAATAATGTTTGAAAAAAGTTTGTATACAACGGAACTTAACGCGATGCCCCTATAAGATTCTGGTGATAGAGTGTCGCCTTTTCCCTTGTATAGGACTTTTAATGAGGACGTTCGCCATTCGTGAGGAATCTTTCCCTGTTGGATACAGATATTAAACAAGTTAGTTAAAAGTATGCAGTTGGTGTTGGCCGTGGATTTGATATGTTCGTTGGTAATGTGGTCATGGCTCGCGGCTTTTTTATTTTTCAAAGAGTTAATTGCGCGTTGTACTTCTTGTTTGGTTGTGGGGCAAAATTCAATTAATTTTAAATGAATTGAAAACACTCGAAAAAGTCAATATAAATTTAGAAAATCAATATTTATCATTTCTTATTCTGTACGTTATATGTGCGTGTGTCATGGCGACCGTAATGGGATGAGGTGTGTTTTGGCTCTGTATTATAATAATAATGTAAGTGTGATTTATTCGCGCGTCCGCGATTTCAAACAAACACAATCCGGTTTGTAGTAATGTGAACAATTCACTTCTGAAAGTTGAGTAGATTGAAAAGTTGCTGGTTTCTGATAATTGACTGTTTCGGGTTACACATTAGTGTTTGGTGCAAATACTCGGTCATCTGCCTCGCACAAGGGGCGTGGGAAGTTCAGAGGTTGCGTAACGACGACCAAAGGAAGGCTTTATGGCTTTATTTGGTAGAATCTGCAATTTATCTAACTCATTTTTACTAACGTGATACAACACTAGCACATATTCAAAATGAGGCTTTATAATACTATTATATCCCCCCCCCCCCCCAAATACAAAAATTTGTAAAAAAAAAAAAAAAAACGGCAGCCAAGCTCTCCTTCAAAAGTCTTTGGCTGTGAATGTTGTGAGATATAGAATTTGAGCCAATCTTTTCATTATTCCTCCCTAGTTTCGTATTGAAAAGAAGTAAGATCATTTCGCATGTTGACGAGCGCCAAACCAACCATTTTCGTGGTAAAAAGTAAAATTTTTAAATTCAAAATCATTTAAAAAATTGCTTGGCCATTGAATTTGGCTCATTACAAGAACATTAAAAAGTCAATGGCCAAGCAATTTTTTTTTATGATTTTGAGTTTAAAACTTTTTTACCACGAAAATGGTTGGCTTGGCACTCGTCAACAGGCGAAATGATCTTACTTCTTTTCAATGCGAAACTAGGGAGAAAGAATGAAAAGCTTGGCTCAACTTCTATATTTTACAGCATTCACAGCCGAAGACTTTTGAATGAGAGCTTAGCTGACTTTTTGTTTGTTTATTTTTGTTCCAAATTTTGTATTTGTGGGGGATATTACATCTTTTTGCTGTTTGTCTCCTGTCAAGGTGTGATTGATGGGCTTTGAATGATAAAAAAATTCAAGAAGTCGATTCCTTCAAAAGTGGGTTGCTGTGTCAGATATTTGATATTTGATATTTGATATTTATTGACTTAAAGGTGGGCTACATAGGGCTATAAAGCCCCTTTGACCATAGCCAACCTCTACAACATGTAATACATAAGTATTTTATAATAGATATGTAAGTAATATACTAATCATACTAATGAATTATGCTAATTAAACTATTATTAAACTGCTACTTCTACTACTACTGGCGGGTTGTTTGAAGTTGGGTTTGGACGCCGCTCATAGTGTTGGATTTCTGACTTCTGTTCTCTTTCTCTCCCTCTGTTTTGCTGCTTTGATGTATACCGACATCATCAAAGTTTATTCCACGTTTGAAATTTCTCAGTTGTAGCGTTTTCTTTGAATGATTCATTTTTTATAAGTTCAGAATTGTTTTTTTTTTTTACATTTTTGGGCCCACGGTCCCCCCAAATTAAGCTCCTTGTGTTTTGGACGCTAGATATTTATAATGGTTAAGAATATGTTTAATTTCAAGTTGGTACAAATTACCACGCCGTAGTAATTACGAATTTTGATAATTATCCTAAATTTTCATTTTCTCCGGTCCCTGTTACCCGATTCTGGTTTTAAAAGCAAAAGGCACTGCGTTTAAAGTACATCAAAGTGTGGTCCAAGTTTCATAGTTCCAAGATGTACCGTTTTCTCTGTAGGCTCTTATAACTTTCCGCGGATAATTAACGACCCAGCTAGCCAGCCAGACGAAAGAATTTCAACGATTTTGAGTCAATTTTTTTAAACAAAAAACGGGTTATCGGATCGAGGTGATTTTTTTGTGGGTCATGGGCCACATATCAGGTCATATACCGAGTTTCAAGATTGTAAATCTTTCGGGGCGGCGTGTGCAGATAGCTGAAAACCCCAATACTCGGGTAGCTGTATACAGGGTCGAGTTGGCGTTACACTAGGAAGATCAAAAAGTAAAATGAGAAAAGTAGACAGAAGAAGAGCTTTTCAAAACCAGTAAATAACAAACATGTCAACAAAGCCACCTTACTAGTAATAATCAATCAATTTTTTCTCTTAAATCATATTCTAAAACAATACCATTTATTGATTGGCGTTTGTGGTGAATTTATTGACTTTTCCTTTTACTTCATTCTTATTATTTCGTTTTCTTCGAAAGAATATGCTCAAATTGGCAATGTGAAACAATTGACATTTGTCAAGCATTTTATTATATTTCACAGCCAGGTAATATGCATTCTGAATCATGTTATGATATCTGCCACCTATTTCTGAAGTTGACCGATCACAATCAACTCTTCAAGGTCATTTTACTTTTTACTTTTCTAATTTATAGTAGACCAGAGGTTTAACTATTGAAAAGTGGTAAGTTAAATGTAGAACTAGCTGTATTTGCTCTATAACTAGATACAACCAAATACAAAAATTTGTAAAAAAAAAAAAAAAAAAAAACGGCAGCCAAACTCTCCTTCAAAAGTCTTCGGCTGTAAATGCTGTGAGATATAGAAGTTGAGCCAAGCTTTTTATTCTTTCTCCCTAGTTTCGCTTTGAAAATAAGTAAGATCATTTCGCCTGTTGACGAGCGCCAAGCCAACGATTTTTGTGGTAAAAAAGTAAAATTTTTAAACTCGAAATCATAAAAAAATGGCTTGGCCATTGAATTTGGTTCATGGCCAAGAATTTTTTTTATGATTTCGAGTTTAAAAATTTTACCTTTTTACGACAAAAATCGTTGGCTTGGCGCTCGTCAACAGGCGAAATGATCTTACTTATTTTCAAAGCGAAACTAGGGACAAAGAATAAAAAGCTTGGCTCAACTTCTATATCTCACAGCATTCACATCCGAATACTTTTGAAGGAGAGCTTGGCTGCCGTTTTTTTTTTTTACAAATTTTTGTATTTGGTTGGATATTACATCTTTTTGTTGTTCGTTTGCTATCAAGGTGTGATATGATGGACTTTGAATGATTAAATTTGTTAAGTTCAAAGTTGTTTTTTGACATTATTGGGCCCACGGTCCTCCCAAAGATACCCCTTGTGTTTTAAGCACTAGATATTTATAATGGTTAAGAGCATGTTTACTTTCAAGCTTGTACAAATTACAACGCCTGAGTAATTACGCGTTTTGATTTTGATTTTGATTTTCCCCTGTCCCAAATGCCCGGTTTTGGTTATATGAGGTACATCTGAGTGTGGCCCAAGTTTCAAAGTTTTAAGATGAACCGTTTTCTCAGTATAGCGTATTATTCATAAGAGTACGGAATTACCTACTTTTGATAATTTTGATTTTCTCCGGTACCCGTTACCCAATTTTGCTTTCCATATTCAAAAGTGATAAAGAATGAGAGATATAAAAATGTATTCCACGTTTGAAACATCTCAGTTTAGCGTTTTCTTTGAATGATTCATTTCTTAAAGTTCAGATATGTTTTTTTTTGTCATTTTTGGGCCCATGGTCATCCCCAAATTTAGCCCCTTGTGTTTTGGACGCAAGATATTTATAATGGGAAATAGCATGTTTAATTTCAAGTTTGTACAAATTACCACGCCTTGGTAATTACGCGTTTTGATTATCATCCAAATTTTTTTTGTCTCCTGTCCCTGTTACCCGATTTTGGTTTTGAAAGCAAAAGTCACTGCGTCTGAAGTACATCTAAGTGTGGTCCAAGTTTCATAGTTCTAAGATTTACCGTTTTCTCTGTAGGCTAAATTAATCTCCGCAGAGAACTCCTAGCCAGCCAGCCACCAGCCACCCACCCACCCAGCCACCAGCCAGCCGAAAGGAATTTGACGATGTTGAGAGCCTTTTTTAACACAGAACGAGTTGTCGGATCGGGTTGATTTTTTTTGTATGTCATGAACCGCATACCAGGTCATATAAACTGAGTTTCAAGATTGTAACTCTTTCGGGGCGGCGTGTGCAGATAGCTGAAACCCCCCCAACTCTGGTAGCTGTATACAGGGCTGGAGTTCGTGTCGCCTAAGCAGTCGCATGCGCTTGTCTGCCGGGCGACGACCGTCTCCCTAGACTAATGCGGTGCTGTTTTGAGTTTGAAATAGGAAATAGTATTGAGAAATGCAAAAGCTGTTCAAGTACATAGCATAAAACATCAAAAGGAAATATTAAAATAATAAAAACATTTTTTTTTTCATGCTTCATCATCAAAAAACAGTGTTGAAATTCTTTCTCTTTTCACTTTTTGAACTTCCTAGTGTAACCCCGCTTAAGCACAGTCACGTGGTGCTTGGTTGCGGGCGAACGACCGTCGCCCTAGATATAATTTTAGGAAAACGTCACATAATACCGTTATTATGGTATTTCCGGTAATTATAAAAGAAAACGCGTGATCTTTCTAATGTTTAACGGAACGGTTCGTAAAACTTATCAAATCACTTAGACTACGAGATTAAAGCTATTGAAATACCAAAAACACCAGAATAAAGTTACTCCATGTTGCATCAAACCACATGCATCTAGCGTTATTGAATGTCATAAAAGTCTATACTAGTGAAGCACTGTAATTCATGGAATGTTCATAGCATTTTATTTGCCGTAAATAATACTAAACATTTCTTTACAAGATGGCGTACGTAGATCAGTTTGAAATTTTTGTCAGTTGTAGGCGTCAATGGAGGGGATATTGCGGAGAAAAAATATTTTTTTCCGTGAAAAACTTTAAAAAATAAAAAATAAAAACAATAAATTTTCAAGTTTTGGATTTTTTGTGTGTTGTTATTAGACGAGTGAGCGAAGCAAATGAGAAAATTTTTAACGCCACTTGATCGGGTCTTCGTCGTGAATCTGTCTGTTAAATGTCTTTCTGTCTGACCGGGCTCATACGGCCGAACGCCCTAATAGATTGAGCTGAAATTTTAAACAGACATCCGTGACCAGGTAACTGAGAACTGATAACAAATGAGAAAATTCCGTTGCGATTTTAATACCTACAAGAAATAATAAATTGAAAAACATGCTTGAAATGTGAAGGTTTCATTTTAACAACAATGCTTTTGTTCTTGAAGAAGTCATTTTTATCGAATAATTTTTGGCAGGCTGTGATAACATGCATAGCAGTGACCAAGGTTTATCGAATATTGCACGACCAAGGTTCCTCTAAATTCCGTTGGGACATTGAGTAAACCTTTGCAATCTTTACTCGTATTTCGTACTGGCTATGTTTTCCATAGTATTGTATGCATTTCAAAACATGTTTTATAATTTTTTAAATACAATCCAGAAATTAAAAAATCTTTTCCGACCGAAAAGCCCATAGAGGTTCCAGATTTCGGGTACAAGGGCGCCTTAGCCAACTAGACTACTAACAACGACTTTAGCGTTTCGCTAGTTTTACTGCAATGTTTGGTTCATTTTCTAATAATAATCCCCAAACTACAATTTAAAAATATTGTTAGCGAAATAAGCATGTTTGACTATTCACTGTTCTTCATATTATCACAAACACATTAAATTGAAGCTATATTTTAATTTAATTTATATGTAATAATATGAAGAATAGTGAATAGTCAAACATGTTTTATTTCTTACAATTTATCTGTTCACAAAAGTATCTCATTTAGCACATTGTTAGCAGTGTTTAAATTTATCAATTTTCCATACCTCTATACACTAAACCAGCCACTAGGTATTATCAACCAAATCAAAGCATGACTTATGTGTAAAGTCTTGAGTATGTCACCTAAATAAATAAAAGCATTAAAATAAACTAGGAAGCTTCGCAAACGCTTTTTCAGGCGCGATGTTGGATGAGCGAAGTTGTTAAGGAGTTGTTTCACTGAAAATGTATGAAAAACCAGCAATTTTGCATTATTTTTGTTTTAATTGTTTTTAAGTTTACTTTTTGGATGAGCGAAGCGAAGATTCCATTTCACTACACTGGAGAAAAAAATCCGGAATGTTTTGTTTTTTTGTATTTTTGTCTGTTTGTTAACACGATTCCAGCTAAACCAATACTCCAATTGCAATGAAATATTCTAGAGGCCTTCGAAATCTCTGAACTTAGAACTGCCACGATTTTGAGCGCAATTGAAAAATTATTTCTCATTAAAATCGCAATTTTACGATTTTTTTCCATTTTTAAAACATTTCTTCGACTTATAACACCTACATGCTATATTCGATTGCAATGATTTTTTCACAGAACCTTATTTTATGAATTAATATATTCGTGTGAAATTTGAGCGCAATCTAAAAATTATTTCTTAAAAAAATCGAAATTTTACGATTTTTTTAAATTTGTAAAACATTCTTCGACTATCCGGTTGTTATGATTTTTTCACAGAACCTTTATTTTATGAATTAATATATTGATGTGAAATTTGAGCGCGATCGAAAAATAGTTTCTCATGAATATTGCAATTTTACTATTTTTTTGTTAAAAAAACAATTTTTTCGATTTATAACACCAACATACTTTATCCGATTGTAATGATATTTTCACAGAACCATAATTTTATGAATTTATATATTGAGGGAAATTTGAGCGCAATCGAAAAATAATTTCTCATGAAAATCGCAGTTTTACGCTTTTTTTCGTTTAAAAAAACATACGCTCATCCAACAAGGCGCCTGAAAAAGCGTTTGCGAAGCTTCCTAATTTATTTATTGACTACATTAATTTATTGTAACGATGATATAATGCTAAAAGCATTAAATGCATTTTTCTTGAGCGCTGCATGCTATTTTGCATGGGAAAATGGCTTACCGGTACTGATATAAGGCCTAATCTATAGGGCTGTATAGAGTGTTATTCATAACATTTTTAGTCAATTTTAAAGGAGCCTAAATTAACAGGTTATAAAGGCCCAGTGAAATCATGTAAAATAAATAAACTGAACATTTAGGCTATATTATACTCAAATTTACCAAAAAACAACATAAATATTCTTTAAATGCTATTATCCCAAAACTTTTATTCTAGCACATTTGGTAACATTTTTTCCTATTTCTTCTACAGTTTCTAAGATAAATTTATTCTTTAATGTGCTCACAAGTATTATTCTGACACATTCACCTGACACTTTTTTGGTCAGATTTATAGTCTTTTAATTAAAATATGGTAAATATAGATTTGTTACAAAAAACATACATTTTCCAACAAAGCAAAGGAAAAAAATCATATTTATCAAACAAAACTAAAATTACAAAATCCGTCTGGTAAATGTTTCAATGTATTGTTTTTTAATCTAAAACACCTTTCACTTTAAAAAAAAAATCGTAAAAGCCTTAGCATTATCGCAGCATCATAGCAAAATCGTAAAATTGCAATTATTGAGAGAAATAATTGTTTGATTGAGCTCAAAATTCACACGAATATATTAATTCATAAAAGTGAGGTTCTGTAAAAAATAATTACAATCGGATAAAGCATGTAGGTGTTATAAGTCAAAGAATGTTTTTAAAAATCGGAAAAAATCGTAAAATTGCGATTTTCACGAGAAATAATTTTTCGATCGATTTTTCGAACCATGCAGTTCTAAATTCAGAGATTTCGAAGGCCTCCATAAAATTACATCGCAATTGGAGTATCGGTTTAGCCGGAATCGTGTTAACAAACACAAAAATACAAACAGAAATAAAAAACATTCCGGATTTTTTTCTCCAGTGTAGTGAAATGGAATCTTCGCTTCGCTCGCTACGCTCTCTACGCTCATCCAACAAATATTTAGCAAATCAATCATAGCATTTTCCAGCATGCAACAGGCCTACGGTTATGAATAATTACTTTTAAGCCACCAACATGACTACCTATAAAACCCAACTAAAACCTTAAAAACTTAATTAGAAATAAAGGAGCACTAAAACAAAAACAAAATGACAGGTAAACACATTAGAGAGCGTTGCACAAGAAATTCAACATTCATCGTAACAATTTACAATGTGGTTGATTAGTAAAAAGCCCCATAACCAACGCCAAGGAGTCAATCAAAACGTGTTCTTTTTTAATATTTACTACAATTCAGAAATTAAAAAAGTCCGTCCCAACCGGGAATCGAACCACGGAACTCCCACATTCCAGGTGAGCGTCTTAACCACTAGACCATCAGGACGGGTACAATTCAATCTCTGAATTGTAGCTGCATTATACATCTGAATGGATGGAAAGTGTTCTTTTTTGTTTGTCGAAAGGTTAAACGAACAGAGTTCATGCATATTGTCTGTCAGAAATAATGAAAATAAATAAATAGGCCTAAATAATAAATAAATAAATAAATAAATAATAAATAAACTAGGAAGCTTCGCAAACGCTTTTTCAGGCGCGTTGTTGGATGAGCGTAATTGTTTAAGGGGTTGTTTCACTGAAAATGTGTGAAAAACCAGCAATTTTGCATTATTATTGTTTTAATTGTTTTTAAGTTTCCTTTTTTATTTATTGACTACATAAATTTATTTTATGCTGATATAATGCTAAAAGCATTAATTGAATTTTTTCTTGAGCGCTGCAAGCTATTTTGCATGGGAAAATGGCTTACCGGTACTGATATTAGGCCTAATCTAGGGCTGTATAGAGTGTTATTCATAACAATTTTAGTCAATTTTAAAGAAGCCTAGATAAACAGGTTATAAAGCCCAGTAAATTCATGTAAAATAAATAAACTGAACCTTTAGGCAATATTATACTCAAATTTACCAAAGAAACAACAAAAATAATCTTTAAATGCTATTATCTCAAAACTTTTATTTTAGCACATTTGCTAACATTTTTCCTATCTCTTCTACAGTTTTTAAGATAAAATGATGATTTCTTCTTTAATGTGCTCACAAGTATTATTTTTAAAAAATCACTGGACACTTTTTTGATGAGATTTATAGTATTTTAATTAAAATATGGGAAATATAGATTTGTTACAAAAAACATACATTTTCCAACAAAGCAAAGGAAAAAAATCATATTTATCAAATAAAACTAAAATTATAAATTCCGTCTGGTAAATGTTAAGATGTATTGTTTTTTAATCTAAAACACCTTTCACTTTTTTTTTTTTTTAATGAAAATTGTAAAAGCCTTAGCATTATCGCAGCATCATAGCAAAATCGTAAAATTGCAATTATTAAGAGAAATAATTGTTTGAAAGCGCTCAAATTTCCCACGAATATATTAATTCATAAAAGTAAGGTTCTGTGAAAAAATCATTATAATCGGATAAAGCATGTAGGTGTTATAAGTCGAAGAATGTTTAAAAAATTTAAAAAATCGTAAAATTGCGATTTTCATGAGAAATAATTTTTCGATCGTTTTTTCGAACCGTGCAGTTCTAAATTCAGAGATTTCGAAGGCCTCCATAAAATTTCATCGCAATTGGAGTATCGGTTTAGCCGGAATCATGTTAACAAACACACAAAAATACAAACAGAAAAAAAAAAACATTCCGGATTTTTTTTTCCCCAGTATAGTGAAATGGAATCTTCGCATCGCTCGCTACGCTCATCCAATAAATAAATAAAGTGACGCCAATTAATACTTAGGCGGTACCAGTTTTAATGTATTATTTCGGTATTTTAACCTGGACACAAACTGAGATGCAAGAAACTAATCGAAGAATAAGAACTCTACTAACAGAATACCGTCATCACCCCAGAGCGGCGTTCGAACGGACGCATTGTAGGTTACGTGGTGGAAGAGGGATTATTGATTTAAATATCGCACGTCAATCAATTTGTCAAGGGAATACTTCTATAGTAAAAATACTTCGCGATTACATACAGCTGTAGTGCAATCGGATGTCAACTTCACACCGTTAGATCTGCATTATGATGACAATTTTGCAAACAATCTCATAAGTGATGATATGAAAGAAGAAATGTGGCAACTTAAGATACTGCATGCATGTAATTATGTAGATACTGATGCATCTAATAAATGGTTACAAGTAGGCGATTTATTTGGAGAAACAGAGGGATTTTTCATGGCCGTACAGGATCAAGTAATTGCTACACGAAATAACAAGAAGCACGTCATTAAAGACAAGACAATTCTAGATGATAAATGTAGAAAGTGCCAATTGACCAATGAGACCATAGATCATGTTACATCGGGATGTAAACTTCTAGCCCAGTCAGACTATTTGCACAGACATAATCAAGTTGCCAACATAATTCACCAACATCTGGCCCAAAAGTGTTTGTTACTGGAGAACATAGTACCATCCTACAAGTAGCAACCTGAAAAGGTATTAGAAAATTGTAAGTGTAAACTATATTATGATCAGGCTGTTATTACAGATATACAATGCAACATAATAGGTCTGATATTATATTTTAACAGATAAATCGAAAGAGCAAACATTTATTATTGATGTAGTAATTCTACTAAGCAAAAATATTGAAACGACGTGGGACAGAAAAGTTAGCCGCTCCTTTGACTTAATAGGACAAGAAATAAAGAAAATGTGGTAACAAGATCAAGTCACTACATTACCAATTATTTTGTCAACCACGGCATTATACCAAAGATTAGGTTATACCACACAACCTACACAATAGTTTACACCAACTAGACATCAACAAGAATCTTTTCATCAAAATGCAGAAAGCGGTTATAATTTGCATGTTATGCCATATAGTCCGAAAATTCCTCAATGACAATGTTTTATAAATCGATTTTATGTTGTACCTATATTTTATAAGGATCAAGATAAGTTTTTGATTTGAATGATATGTTGCATATACTATTGTATAGATTATTTAGTTAAGGTTTGAATTGGAATGTTTTGTTTTTGTATATATTTATATTTTGATAGCTATTATATCGTGGCCTCAGTGATTTGATGAGTTTCACGAACCATTCCGTTAAAAATTGGAAAGATTTCAATAATATAATGTAGGTGTATGTAGGTGTAATCGATTTTATGTAAATCAATCCAGGAATTAAAAAAACTCATCTAAGTTATTCAGATCTATAATGCACCAACAATCCAGATGTTTTGAAGTTAACCGTCCCGGTAGCTTAGGGGTAAAGCACTCGACCGGCAATTGGGAGACCGGGGTTCGATACCTCCTAGGATGGATTTTTTTAATTACTGGATTGATTTACATTTTTTTATGGAAAGATCGCGAGTTTGTTAATTATACCATAATAAAGGTATATATAATTTTTTTCTCAAATAAAAATATAATATACTTCAATAGTAAACCTTCCTCAATATTTCTACACTTACCGCATTCCATTTCCGAAATAACACTGCTTTATGCATTGCTAGTGCACGGAAGTAGCCGTGAGCTCTGCACCGAAACTCGGGGAATAAGAAAAACGATGCTACGAAGTACACGTTTCAAAGTTCGACCAGCGACAATGTTTTAGCCAATGAATCAGGCTAAATAGTCGTGCAATTTGTTTTATTGTTTTAACAATAAATACAATTTTAAAATTGAATTAAAGTGCGTTAAAAAAAAAATTTACTGCATTTTTGACACTTTTTTTGCAACTTCTAACATACAATTTTCTTTATAAGTTCTAATAGACGTGGTTGATTCACAACTTTTAAGACAAATTTCAAGACTCTTACCCATAAACTGCCGAAAATACAGAGATTTTAGTGTGTTTTAGGTTTTTCTACAAGTTTGCGTTAATCTTTTGTTTTGTCCAGCCGGTGAACTATTTTTGGCCTACTTTATCTGGAGATGTGTCATTTCGTTGAGAACATATTCTGAATTGTCTAGTCTGTTGTGCGAAAGATTGCAAACATACTTGTACATTTGAAGAGCTTTTATAAACGCCCGTAGCCTAAACACGGTGCGCACTGCGCAGCTGCACGCGCCCTTGACCGGTTCCCTGGGTCACTAATGGTCGGGTGCCGTTAGGTTATGAGCGGCCATGCCCAGGACCAGCACATGACGTCAACAAGGAAGTCATCTGCCGAGGTACAGTTACTGTTGTTGCTCCAGATCACGTGATGTTTATTGCTCATTTGGTTCGATCGGAGATTTGCGATTATTATATTCTGGTATAGCGACTCGTTAATAAGCATTTCATTCCCCCGTTTTATTATGACAATTTCTACTATATTAAAAGCTATCACAATATTATGATACACACTGATGGTGATGAAGTTCACCACTGAAAGTCAGTTCTTCATCAGTGCGGGTACCCCAATCCTAGCATAAGACGAATCTATTCAGAGTAGGCCTATTCGAATCATATTCGTGGACGTTTTCTTGTAAAATTAATCAACATCAACAGACTAAAACTATAACACGATAAATTTATTTTCATGAAAAGTCTTGGACACGGAAACTGCATTTAAGTTTAAATTTGTGACTTACAAATTTATCTGTTTTGTATTTGGCATGGACCCAACTTTATCATCATTCGCAAAATGCCAACCCGGGAAAAGTGCGATTCCCAGTAGCATATTAATTGTCGAAGGATTCAGGTTATCCGAATCCGGAGCGAAGGGTCTGTAACCGAATCCAGATTTGACTACGATGCGATCCCTATTTCTATAGCATATATAGACGATTGTACATTTCTACGAATTTGTTGGCCGAGGCGGAGGGTGGCATGCTTATAAAGTAAGTGATCTAATACGTGACATCTTATCCCATACCTTTACCCAGCATACCACGGCTCGCTCAGTGGTCCCCCCCGCCCAAAACAAAAAAAATTCTACAAACTCACATATCTTGATGAGATCGAACAGAATTGAGTATTGTCCATAGATATTAAACACCTATGGTATGGCTAGATCCGCAGTCATTGGTCCCCTTATCCGTGACATTTGAAGCCATCTTGAAATTAACAGTTTTGCATGTTAAGTATAGGTGGAGCGATTTGTAGCCCAAATATTTGAAAAGATTGCCGTCAGGTGAACAGGTGAGGGCTATTTTTTAGCCAGTAACTCAAATGGTTACTAAATTCCTTATGTAATAACTTCTTATTGTTTCTGTTTTGCATTTCCCCATGCAACACAAGCTAAACCATATCAATAATCCATTTAAAATACTTTTTTGCATTAAAAAAGCAAAAAATTAAAAACCCCAAAACCCGCCTTTTGAATTGGTTAAGCTTCAATTGCTACGCTCGCGCCGGGGCGGGGGTATTGGAGAATCGGGACTACCCTACTATAGGTATGGTTTTGTCTTATTAATTAAGTTTAGGTTTTAGTTTTCCCAAGAAATGAAGGGACCAACAATTTACTAGCCTCTGCAATGGAGATTCTTCACAAATAAAAAACATGAAAAATATTGCGTCCTACTAAAAAATGTTTCGTAAAAATCGATAAAATTTGCATGTATAAAAACAATTATTTAAGAGGATAGATTGATTTTTTTGGTTTTGAGGAGCGTCAACCTTAGGTCATAATGCCCCACTTAGCCTAAAGGGGGGGGGGGAGGAGGGGCCTGCGGGTCAGAACCACCCATGGGTAAGGGGAGGAAAAGGGGTTTTCTCCCGTCAGTCGTCATCGTCTTTGTCATCTTCTTTGTGTCTTGTCATCGTCGCCGGGGGGGGTCGCAAGGGAAAAAGGGGCAAGTTCCCACAAATTACTATTTAAAAAATCACGAGAAAAACAAAAATATTACATTGCGTGAGGTGATCAGATAAACCCCAACTTTTTAGTCGTATTAAAAATAAAACACTTCGCTTGCTAGTTCTACACTCGCAACCTAATAAAAAAATTTTTAATGTTTATTTACCCTGTTTTACAAAAACTTTTATGAGTCCCCAAAAGGTTTATTATTAGACTAACGAGGAGGCCCCTTAAAACAAACAGGGATAAAACTTGTCATTTAAGTGTACAACTTTATCGTTGGGGACAACGTGTTTCAGTGTGAGCGATTTAGTCGAGAGGGAGTGTCAAAACCAAAGGGAAGTAGCTGTTTATGAATTAAAATGCTGAAATGAAAGGTTCATGAGTTCCTTCTATTAGAATCATTTCTTTTTAGTGGGGAAGGTTTTGGGTGTATTTTTTCAAGTTTTTTTTAATGCGTGGGTCTTTTTTCATTTCAATTAACAATAACATTTACAATTAAGTAAAAATTTTCGAGGGCCAAAAACTTTCTATGTGTGCGCATTGTAGGTAACTAGGCCCCTTTTGCGAACGCTTTTTTAGCCGCGTTGATAGATGAGCTTTTTTTTTTAAAAAAAAAAATGTACAATGATTACGTCAGAATCGGCCCAAATATCACGATAATATCGTATAAAAAATCGGGGGGAAAATCGTAAAAGTACGATTTCTATTAGAAATATTTCTTCAAATGACTCTAAAATCATAACATATAATTTCAGGGATTTTAAAACTTTCCCATAGAGTTTCGTCAAGATCGGAGTAGCCGTTTGCCCAGGCGCGGGCCAAATATCACGAAAATATCTCATTAAAAATGGAATCGATCGAATCATAAGAAACATGTGATCGATTGTATACAAAAATGTAGCAAGTCTAAGTTCAGAGATTTCGAAGGTCCTCTCCAATTTTCATCAAGATCGCATAATATGCCGTTTGATCGGTAGAGCGCGAACAAACTCACAGAAAGACAAACAATTAAAAACAAAAACAAATAAAACCAAAACAAACATACAAAAAAACACCCGAGCTAAATGTTTTGGGGGGCCAGTGAAATTGAAGTCTTCGCTTCGCTCATCCAATTAATGTTAGTTTCTATAGTTTCTTACCTGTGAAAGGCTTCCATTCTTACATTAAATCCTTTATTTCGATGAATTTGGATTTATGGAGTATGTATTAGCATTACGCATTGCATGCATTGCATATTAATCTCACTTGTCAAAAGTAATTGCATATAGGCCTACAGTACGAATAATGATGGAGGCCGCCTATCGTTACCATTTACCACTAATTTGTAGCCTTGAACACTTACGCCGGCACCGGCAAGCACGCAATTGTACGTGCAATGAGTTTCATTAATAACTAGAAATATTTCCATGCGCTTTTGAAGACCTTGGATGTGCGCATTGCAGGAAACCACTTTTCTAACAGGAATAGTGAAAATAGCTTCCACAAACTACAAACTGGCCTCTAGGAACAGCGTTGCTGTAAACAAGAGGAAACAGGTTACTCACCTCTGTGTGAGCTAGTTGCGTAGTTGAATCAAGACCACGTGTATTATTTTATCGGCAATGCCCATCGATGTCGACGCAACAAGGCCAAGCGCATTTGCAATTTGACGTCTACTCCGGCTCGTACGGTTTTAGCAAGGAACCAGAGACGTGGGTTCGTCTACTGTTAGTCGTACGGTTCTAGCGTAGGTCCTAAGCGCATGGAACCAAGGGACGTTGGTCTACTGTGTCTCGTACGGTTCTAGCGTAGGTCCTAAGCGCATGGAACCAAGGGACGTTGGTCTACTGTGTCTCGTACGGTTATAGCGTAGGTCCTAAGCGCATGGATCCAAGGGACGTGGGTTGTCCCGCACTTTCTTTTTTTTCTGCACCGATCTCTCGCGTACGTGCACATTTACACGTCAGTTCATTTTAGGATAGGATTAGGATAGGCTAGAGTCAGAGTTAATTTACCATTTTTCTTACTTTTAGATATCTGAGTAAAATGCTCTTTATGATGACAAAAGAATTCCTTATTAACGGCTGATAGCGGATTTAACTTGGGTTTATCAAGGTTACGGATCGGTTCGATTAGCACTACTGTTTTAGATTGAAGTTTATAAATACTATTATTTAAATACAATTTGAAACCATAAACTTACGGCATATTTTTTTAAGACGACCTTAACCAGCATATAATATAATATATATGCATTTATTTTGTAAGGTACTAGTATATAGTCATTGTACACCAAGAATTTTACAAATTAAACAAACATATTTCATATATTGTTTTGGATGGGAACAATTATAATTCCAAATATAAACGGTGTGTTAATAATGTTCTCCGAGTTGGTGACTGATTCCCGCTAGTCTGATTTTCATTCTCCGACTACTCAACTTTACCTGTTCGGGCTCCACACCACGATACATATTATATAGTTACTGACATTAATGAAATTAAAATCGAATTATAACTAAATTAGAAAAACATACTTGTACGTAATGGTTTTTATAACAGCTGTGCGAATAGTAAGTTTTCTTGCTATAAGTTAAAACATTCTTTGACAAAACACGGGAGTTTCTATAGAGATTCTCAATTTTGATGGATTGAATATTCAATACATTCAACTACATACACACCACTTTGAAATATGGCAAAACGAAACTAAATTTAGAAAGTCATATTAGTATTACAAAATATCTCTGCACTGTTGTATTCGTCGTGGTAGCAAAGATTAGAGACGAAAGGTCATTGTTTCTTGATCAAGGTGATAATGGGATAATATGTTGTTTGGCGAGGAATCTCGGCGGATCGTCACACTGCACACCGAACAACATGACAAGCAGTCTGCTGTGGCACCGTAGAATAGTCGCTCCCATAGGTCAAAGCCCGCTCGAGACGACCTTGCTATAGCATCTGCGCCGCGGGGCACTGTAGGCCTATAGGTAGGTGCATGCCCATTAGCGACTCTTTCTTCGTCTTCTTGTCTTGTAAAAGTGTTTTATAAAAGTAAAAGTATTATTGTTTTGTTTTGGGGAGGGAAACTACATGCAAAATGCATTTTTTCTGTTCGTCTGTGGATGTGTCCCGCCTCACAATAACAGCAAACATGACCACCCGGTGTCCCTGAAGGCCAGGGGACGGGGCAATGGCCCAAGTATATTCTTCCTTACCATGGGACGGGGTCTGTGGATGTGTCCCGCCTCACAATAACAGCAAACATGACCACCCGGTGTCCCTGAAGGCCAGGGGACGGGGCAATGGCCCAAGTATATTCTTCCTTACCATGGGACGGGGTCTGTGGATGTGTCCCGCCTCACAATAACAGCAAACATGACCACCCGGTGTCCCTGAAGGCCAGGGGACGGGGCAATGGCCCAAGTATATTCTTCCTTACCATGGGACGGGGTTATACCGCTAGACACCCAACGGTTATACTCTCTAATAAGGAGTGTATTTTTGAACCCGGCATATCATGTTTATTTTGGGTAGATATTAGATAATTGGGGATTGCAAACATACGTTACAGACAATTATTTAATTGTACCTGGTGCTTGTGTTAATTATATTACCATACCATACATTCCCAGTATCGGACCCCCCCCCCAAAATTAGATTTTACCAACGACAGCTCCCGTAAGGCGGGACACCGCCTGACAAAAAATACAAATTACCTATTTTTTTTTAATTTTAACACTCATTAAATTAATAACCCCATTAAAATTTATAAAACAATGATGTAAGTCATATTTAAGTCATATTGCTAATCATTTAGGTCTCTTTTGCTTGGTGCGTAGTTTTTCAAATATAAATATTATAATGTATTGTATTAGGCCCTATATAATTGGATGAGCGAAGCGAAGACTTCAATTTCACTGACCCCTCAAAAAATTTAGCTCCAATGTTTTTTTTGTTTTTTTTTGTGTTTTTTTTTTTTTGTTTTGTGTCTGTTTGTTCGCCCGCTACCTGGCAAATGGCAATGCGATCTTGATGAAAATTGGAGGGTACCTTCGAAATCTCAGAACTTGGACCTGCCACGTTTTTGGGTACAATCGAAGAAATATTTTTCATGAATATTGTATTTTTAAGATTTTTTTCGATGTTAAGTGCGATATTTTCGTGACATTTTGGCCGATTCTGACCAAACGGGTGGGGCTACAACGTTCATATTTTACATGGACATTAAGGTAATGGTGATGTAATGCTCTCTGAAAGAAAAGTTGAAAAAGTTAGCCAGAATCCATAAAATAAAGATTTTAATATGAGTTTTTTTAAGTTTATAATAACAATTAACAAGTAACAATAGAAACTTGACAACAATCACTTACAATGCGTTCAAAAAGCACTTTAAAAAAGGGGTCCTACGCAAACTAAAAACTTACAAACAAGCTCATCCAGCAACGTGGCGGGACTTGAGCGTTTTCCTTGTATAAAATATATTATAATATTACGTTTCACATTACTTATTTTACTGTCAAATTTTCTATGATGGATTTCTCTAAAATTGGTTATTGGATTAGCGTAGCGGGCATAGCGGGCGAAGTGAAGATTCCATGTCCCTACACTGGAGAAAAAAAATCCGGAATATTTTTTTGTATTTTTGTCTGTTTGTTAACACGATTCCGGCTAAACCGATACTCCAATTGCCATGAAATTTTCTGGAGACCTTCGAAATCTCTGAACTTAGAACTGACACGTTTTTGAGAGCAATCAAAATATTATTTCTCATGAAAATTGCAATTTTACGATTTTTTTTCGATTTTTAAACAATTTCTTTGACTTATAATATAAGTCGAATACTTATCCGATTGTTATGATTTTTTCACAGAACCTTAATTTGATGAATTAATATATTAGTGTAAAATTTGAGCGCAATCTTAATTTCATTTCTAATGAAATTTGACTATAAGTAATGATTTTTTCACAGAACAGAAAATCTTCATAACACATGGCAACTCAATGCACCAATTACGCTCAAGTTCAAGTTCAAGTTCAATTTCAAGTTCTTTATTAATCCGTGGATTCATATAGGATAAAAATATGGATGTCGTCATGTCTATTACTAAGATTAAAGTAGGATACATAAAATAAAATATAACAGAGAATAATAAACTAGGAAGCTTCGCAAACGCTTTTTCAGGCGCGTTGTTGGATGAGCGTAATTGTTTAAGGGGTGTTTTAATTGTTTTTTAAGTTTACTTTTTTATTTTATTGACTACATAAATTTATTTTTGGATGAGCGTAGCGAGCGAAGCGAAGATTCCATTTCACTACACTGGAGAAAAAAATCCGGAATGTTTTTTTTATATATATTTTTGGCTGTTTGTTGACACGATTCCGGCTAAAACGATACTCCAATTGCGATAAAATTTGCTGGAGACCTTCGAAATCTCTTTACTTAGAACTGACACGTTTTTGAGCGCAATCGGAAAATTATTTCTCGTGGAAATCGCAATTTTACGATTTTTTCGATTTTTTTTCAATTTCTTCGACTTCTAACACCTACATGCTTTATCCAATTTTAATGATTTTTTCACAGAACCATAATTTTATGAATTTAGATGTTCGTGTGAAATTTGAGCGCAATCTAAAAATTATTTCTTTTGTAAAATCGAAATTTTACGTGTTTTTCTTTTTTAAAACAATTCTTTGACTTATAACACCTACATGCTATATCCGATTGTAATGATTTTTTCACAGAACCTTAATTTTATGAATTAATATATTCGTGTGAAATTTGAGCACAATCGAATAATTATTTCTTATGAAAATCGAAATTTTTCGATTTTTATTCTTTTTTAAAAATAACGATTAATTAAAAAAATTAAAAATTAAAGTTAATTTTTCATTCAATTTAAATTAATTTTTTTTAAAATCTTCAACTGAGAAATGATTTTTTTCACAGAACAACTGAAAATCCGCATAACACATGGCAGCTCAATGCACCAATTACGCTCATCCAACAACGCGACAGAAAAAGCGTTTGCGAAGCTTCCTAGTTTGATGATATAATGCTAAAAGCATTAAATGATTTTTTTTCTTTAGCGCTGCATGCTTTTTTGCATGGGAAAATGGCTTACCGGTACTGATTAGGCCTAATCTAGGGCTGTATAGTGTTATATATACCAATTTTAGTCAATTTTAAAGAAGCCTAGATTAACAGGTTATTAAGGCCCAGTAAATTCATGTTAAATAGATAAACTGAACCTTTAGGCAATGTTGTACTCAAATTTACCAAAAAACAACATAAATAAACTTTGAATGCTATTATCTCAAAACTTTTATTTTAGCACATTTGCTAACATTTTTTCCTATTTCTTCTACAGTTTTTAAGATAAAAGGATAATTTCTTTGTTAATGTGCTCACAAGTCTTATTCTGACAAATTCAATAGACACTTTTTTGATGAGATTTATAGTTTTTAATTAAAATATGGGAAATATAGATTTGTTACAAAAAACATACATTTTCCAACAAATGCAAAGGAAAAAAATCATATTTATCAAACAAAAAAATAAAATCCGTCTGGTAAATGTTTGGATGTATTGTTTTTCAATCTAAAACACCTTTCACTTTAAAAAAAAAAATGAAAATTGTAAAAGCCTTAGCATTATCGCAGCATCATAGCAAAATCGTAAAATTGCAATTATTAAAAGAAATAATTGTTCGATTGCGCTCAAATTTAACACGAATATATTAATTCATAAAATTAAGGTTCTGTGAAAAAATCATTACAATCGGTTAAAGCATGTAGGTGTTATAAGTCGAAGAATTTTTTTAAAAATTAAAAAAAATCGTAAAATTGTGATTTTCATGAGAAATAATTTTTTGATCGATTTTTCGAACCGTGCAGTTCTAAGTTCAGAAATTTCGAAGGCCTCCATAAAATTTCATCGCAATTGGAGTATTGGTTTAGCCGGAATCGTGTTCAAAGACACACAAAAATACAAAAAAGAAAAAGAAAAAAAACATCCCGGATTTTTTTCTCCAGTGTAGTGAAATCGAATCTTCGCTTCGCTCGCTACGCTCATCCAATAACTAGATAAATAAATTCACACACAAAGAATAAGTAGTGGTACATGTACTTTCAAGAAAATGTCTTCTTAATAACAATGTTCGTAATGAGTATATAAACATGTTGTGTATAGCTTGATTGGAACAGATGTGCTGTCAAATTGTCTCTCATAGTAATGGGATTTTAATTGTTTTCTATAGTTGTTTTGTGTAGAATTTTATATGTGCTTGTTTGATAGGATATTCTTTATCTGCACTATCGTTGGCAGGTGAGTGGAAGCTTCCATTAAGTTGATATTTGTGTTTGAACATTTTGGAAAATCTTCAAAGTCAAACCTAGAGAAAGTGTTTTGTTTTTGAATGGCATCAATCCATGGCCAAAGAACTTAAATAGTGCAAGTTATCAATGTGGCTTAATTTGGAAGACGTGTTTGAAGACTCACTGCATGCCTAAGTGGTTTACTAATTAGTAGTGCACTGACTTGTGGAAGAACTTGGCTCGTATAGGCTATTATGCTCATGCTAGAATATTGCTGACAGTAGTGTAGGCCTACTTTGATAATAACTCGAGATGGTTCACGTATACAGAGAAGGAATGAGACCACTGCTGTTGTTATTAATTCTCGTAGCAGGAATTCAGCTAGTGATTGTCGCTAAACAAGAGATGAAAGCCAGGGAAAGTGTTTTTAAGCAAATACATGGTGAGCAGTTTTTAGAAAACCTGCTTATTGTTCGCAATCGAGCAATTTCGAGTTACGCATGCGTTGGAGGAAAAATCTCAGCAAAGCGGTGGATTGCTTGTATAGCTAGATGCTGTAGGAGATCCAATCGTCTTCGGGAGCAGTCCCTCAAACTGAGAATGTTTACGGTTCTTCTGTTGGTACTAAGTGGAGATGTAGAGATGAACCCAGGGCCCGATGCGTCTACTTGTAATTGTTGTGAAGGCAAGGGTAGAAAGAATCAGATATTTGTTACGTGTAATTCATGTGGAAAAGAGACCCACAAGACATGCGCCAAGTTATCGGCTACAGATTACAGAAGAATAAAGAAAGGTCACCTGCAATGGACATGTTGGAACTGCTCACTTCCAAGTTTTAGTGATTCATTCTTGGATTCACATGGTATCACCAACATCTCTTTGAACAACTCAACAGCTTCCAGTAAATCTCGTCCTGCATGGCACAACAACATTTCAGTGTTGTCTTTTAATGCGAGGAGTCTTAAGAATACAAAGAGACGGGCTGGTATTGAAGCTTGGATTACGTCGCATGATGCTGACATTGTCTGCGTTAGTGAAACGTGGTTTGATGATTCTGTTGGTAACCTTGAAGTTATGGGAGATCAATACACTGTATTTAGAAGGGACAGGATTGGGAATACAGGGGGAGGCGTTTTGATAGCTATTAAACCCGAACTTCAACCCATGAGGAGAAAGGATCTTGAAACTAGTGCGGAGATAGTCTGGGCTGAAATCAAAATAGGAGAGAAGAAGATTGTTTGTGGATCTGCATACCGGTCTCCATCATCTACTGATCAAACTAATGCAGATTTAGTGATGTCATTAAATAAGGCACAACCGTCGCTTAAAAACAGCCATGCAATTATTTTGCTTGGAGACTTTAATTTAGACATTTCGTGGACTGTTGACGGCCCAGCAATTCCAAACAATCCGTTAGCCAGCATGTTTCTTAATGCATTTGAAGATCTATTTTTGAATCAATTTGTGACTGAAGCTACTCGAGTGACTGAAAGTGCAGATCTATCTTAGATCTTGTTCTTTGCAATAATGCTAACATAATGTCATCTGTCACTGTGATTCCTGGAGTAAGTGATCACCTTGCGATTATGTCGATTTTGAACATGCGTAGGCCAAAAATCAAGCACATTAATAAAACTGTGTTTAATTATGCACACGCAGACTGGGATAACCTGTGTCAAAATCTTATTTCGGATCTACCTACAGATGTCAGCAATAAAAACGTAGACCAATTTTGGATAGAGTGGAGTGAAGTTTTCTGGTTGAATGTTCACAAAGCCATACCTAGTATAAAAGTGAAGGGAAAACAACGTTCACCATGGATCACCAGTGACATTGTTAAATCAATCAGAAAACGTGACTCAATCTATAGGAAATGGAAGAAAACACAGTCAGATGTAATACATACTAAATACATAGAAGCTAGCAAACTTATTAAACGAACTATACGTCAAGCTCACAGAGATTATATTTGGAAACTAGGAGAAGAAAGCAACAGTAAGGCACTTTGGAAGTACATTCATAGTAAGAATGGAAGTGCATCCCCATCTCACTTTGTGTCAAATGGAATTACTTTTAAAAAATCTTCTGATATTGCTAATGCTTTTAATGATAAATTTAAAGACAACTTCTGCCCATTGGTATGTGACACAAAAGATTTGCTACGTCAAAATCCCTTAGGTGTTGGCCTCTTGGATCCTTTGCTGAATCTACAGGTTTCTGAAGAAGATGTGTGTCGATGTTTACGAAACCTTCGGCCTGGTGCAGCATCCGGACCTGATGGTATTCCATGTAAGATATTACAACAATGTTCAGCATTTATATCGCCATCGATCACAAGCCTTTTCAACCTATCATTATCGACTGGCACTGTTCCTAAGTCATGGAAGACGGCAAATGTAGTACCTGTTTACAAATCTGGTGACAAAGAGGTCATTTCTAACTACAGACCAATAGCATTGACATCAGTGTTATGCAAGGTACTTGAGAGACTAGTAAGTAGATCCATTCTTACACACTTCGATGACAATGGACTTATAAATACAAACCAACATGGGTTTTTGCCAAAAAGATCCTGTGTCACCATGCTTTCAAAAGTAATTGAGGATTGGCAACACAGTTTGGATCAGGTGGACGTTATCTCTCTTGATTTGAGTAAAGCATTTGACCGTGTTCCACATGAACGTCTTCTGACTAAACTTGAGAATTATGGCATTCAAGGTTCTCTTCTAATTTGTTGTAGGAGTTTTCTTACTGGGAGAAATCAATGCACTGTATTTGATGGATCAAGATCAGGGAACATTGATGTAATCTCAGGTGTACCACAAGGTTCTGTACTTGGTCCTTGTTCTTCATCATCTATATGATGGACCTTCCTTCATGTGTACAATCTAAGCTAGCTATGTATGCAGATGACTGTACCATATACCGCTCTATTACAAGATTCGATGATGTTGATGCTCTACAAGCTGATTTGGATGCAATAAACTCTTGGTGCTCTGTAAATGGTATGTGTTTAAACGACTCAAAATCTGTGCTTCTTAGACTCTCTCGATCATCAGACCCAATTAATGGAACATACGTTTTGAATAACGGTCAACTTAAATCAAGTAAATCTATCAAATTACTGGGTTTAAACATTTCTCATGACTTGTGTTGGAAAAGGCACACTAATATTGTTAAGTCACAATGCTCTAAACTGGCAAGTTTTGTATTCCGTAACTTGAAAGATAGCCAACCTAGAGTTCTAAGGTCTGTGTTCATCACGCTAATTAGGCCTAAAATAGTGTATGGTGCGCCAGCATGGCATCCAACCAACCAAAGAAAACATGCACAAAATTAGAATCACTACAGAATCGAGCAACTAAAGCAATCTTGGGGTACAGAACTGACCTCCGTAGCGCTTCTAGAAGAGAAAAGCTCAATATACCTAGTTTGGAGGCTGTATTCAAGAGATGTGACATTATTTTCCTCAAGATGTGTATGAGTGGAACCATTGATCTTGACCCTCTTGTGCGCCTTACCCCAGTAAATCGGACTGAGATTTTAGGACGCGGAAGTAATAAGGGGTTGACCTTAAGGACGCCAATTGCTCGAACAAGTGCATTCCAGAAATCCATTTACTACAGGGAGGCAGCGCTCTGGAATGCACTACCTTCTGAAGTAAAGGAACTTCCTCTCGGTAGGTTCGAGGGAGCAGTCAAGAGAATGTTTTTTTAAGAGTTTGATATGTGTCTGTTTCATCTTGTTTGATATGTATTTTATTATTGTTGTATATAATTCTTAGGATGGGTGTATAATGTCTCAAATGGATCTTCGGTCTGCTATTAGCATCCATCCGTATGTTTATTATATAATATTAATATGTAATGAATGTACGGAATAAACACATAATAATAATAATAATAATAACAGAGTGAATGTACAAAATGAATGTATAAAATGAATGTACAAAATGAAAGTATTTGCAAGTTATGCAGAGAAGTACTCTTGGAGGGAGTAGTAGCTCTGGGATAGGAGGAAGGTTTTCAAAAGAGATTTAGAGGAGGTCATGGAGGGGAAATTTATGATGTTGATGGGAAGCTTGTTGGAGATGGTTAGGGCCAAGTATTTGGGGTTTTTAGAGAACAGAGAAAGGTTATGGGTGAGAATGTGGATTTGGCGATTGGCTCTTGTAAAGTGATATGGTGAACAGATGTGTTTAAGGGAAGAGATTAGGATTTGAACGGACAAAGATGGATGCGGCTTGGATCAGGGTACAAGCAAGTGTAGGTATACCCAGCTCTTTAAAGAAATCTCTACAAGAGTGCCTTCTGGATACACCGGCAATGCGGATAGACTTTTTCTGGAGGGTAAACAGTCTAATTGCATGCGGTGATGCACCCCAAAAAAGTATGCCGTATGAAAGGTGTGAATGAATGTGGGCAAAATATACTTGTTGTGGAATGTGAGGGTGAACTATCTGTTTCAGCTTCCTGAGCATGAAGCAGCCACTGTTTATTTTGGAAGTGACCTGGTCGATGTGGGTGAACCAATCTAATGTTTCAGTGACATATAGGCCTAACAACTTGGCTGAATGAGTGCGGGCAATGCTTTTTGTATCGAGCCGCACTAAGGGACTGGATGATGGAGTAACATCCAACAACGCGCCTGAAAACGCGTTTGCGAAGCTTCCTAGTGAATAAAAACCATTATCTTTGAACAGATCTTTTCTTGTATTGTTAGTTTCTACAAGTTTCTTTTTTTAACTATATAAATATTATAGTTTAGATGTTTGTTTTTGGATGAGCGTAGCGAGCGAAGCGAAGATTCCATTTCACTACACTGGAGAAAAAAATTCGGAATGTTTTTTTTTCTGTTTGTATTATTGTGTGTTTGTTAACACGATTCCGGCTAAACCGATACTCCAATTACGATGAAATTTTATGGAGGCCTTCGAAAACTCTGAACTTAGAACTGCCAAGTTTTTTAGCGTAATCGAAAAATTATTTCTCATTAAAATCGCCATTTTACGAATTTGTTCGATTTTTTAAAAATTTCTTCGACTTATAGCAACTACATTTTTTATTCGATTGTAATGATTTTTTCACAGAACCTTTATTTTAATATATTCGTGTGAAATTTGAGCGCAATCAAAAAATGTTTTATTATGAAAATCGCAATTTTACGATTTTTTCGATTTTTAAAACATTTCTTCGACTTGTAACACCTACATGCATTATCCGACTGTAATTATTTTTCACAGAACTCTAATTAAATGAATTCATATATTGGGGTGAAATTTGAACGCAATCGAAATATAATTTCTCGTGAAAATCGCAATTTTAAGCGTTTTTCTAAAAAAAAAAAAAACTTCGACTTATAACACCTACTTGCTTTATTCTATTGTAATGATTGTTTACAGAACCTTAATTATGAATTAATATATTGGTGTGAAATTTGAGCGCAATCGAAAAATAATTTCTCATGAATATCACAATTTTACGCTTTTTTGTTTAAAAAAATTACGCTCATCCAACAACGCGCCTGAAAAAGCGTTTGCGAAGCTTCCTAGTTTAATTTATTCTTATAATCAAAATTACATTCTCAGTGAACAATAAATAATTTATAGAAAGAGATCTGTGGGCTTAAAGCCACACGTCTCCTATTTAAAATATGAGCTAATAATGTACTTTTCCGAAATATTGTTCACACAAAATGATAATTCCTATTTATTGTTATTAAACATTGGCGTACGCCGCAACAATGGTCAGAAGCGCCACTTGCAGCCAGTTGTTTTCAGACTTTTTTAAAATACATTCCAACCGCCTATCCCGAAAGATCAACCCCTGCCACCGGTTCCTGACGTATCTTCGGACAGTTTATGCCATTTAAAAATATCACGTCGAGAAGTCGAAGATTGCTTGAAGAATTAAAAAACAGGAAAATCTCCTGGACCTGATAAGATTCCACTGAATGTAATTAAACACTGTAGAAGATCGCTTGCTGAGCCTATCACAATTATTTTCATTGCTTCTATGAATAGTGGAGTCTTCCTTACTATGGAAGCATGGAATAATAGCACCTGTCCATTAAAAAGAAAGAAAGCACAATGTTACAAATTACAGACCAATTTCATTACTCTCTACATTTTCCAAAGTTTTCGAAAGAATAATACATAATCGACTCTACAATCACCTTAAGAAGTACATTGTCCCCGAGCAGCACGGCTTTGTAAAGCAACGTTCCACTGTCACAAACCTTGCTACATTTATGAGTGATATTGCTTGAGCCAAGTAGATGCGGTCTACACCGATTTGAGCAAGGCTCTTGAAAGCGATGACCATGTACATTCTCTCACTGCTGGCAAACTACCTCACAGGTCGAACACAGTGTGTTGTAATTGATAACGCAACTCCAGTTCAGAGCATGTCACGTCTGGGGTGCCCCAGGGGTCTATCCTGGGTCCCTAAATGTTCACTATGTTTGTGAATGACGTACCTGCGTGTTTACCATCGAGTAAGTGTCTTCTATACGCTGACGACTTAAAAGTTTACAAGCCATCAACAAAGCTAATGACTGTAATGCTCTTCAGTTAGAGCTTGATAATTTTGCCAATTGGTGTAGAACATGGAGACTTTTCCTCAATGTTGATAAATGTAACGTAATTACATAATATACAAACAAGAAGAAAAACTTTTCCTCAATGTGATAAATGTAACGTAATTACATAACACACAAACAAGAAGAAAAATACGATAAAAATTTAAATGTACGTTATCGATACATCATTGAAGGTGCACGCTGCACTAAAAATTGTTGATTCAATCAGAGACCTAGGTGTACAGATGTCCTCAGATCTTTCTTTTAGTGATCACCTTAGCGTCGTTTCGATTATTCGACCGCTATAGTGTGAATAACTATATCTAAATGGTCGATAAATCAATCCAGAACACAATGTAATCCACCCAAAAGAATCGTTAATTCGACCCATTAGGGTTAATAACCATATATATATCGTGGACGCCAGTTCTGCCTGGTTCATCTATTTTCGACGCGTTTACCCAGATCCTTGTTTTATCCTATATATATATATATCGTGAGCAGTTTTGCAAATTTGCCACCTTATGTTTACAGGACCAGACCTTTTTAGCTATTTTCGACTCTAAATAGTATATTTAACCCACCTGGAGTTGAGTTAATTCCACCTTAGGTTCTAAAAATGATCTTATATACGACTTTTTTCGACTCCAAGAGTAGATTAACCCACCCTGGAATGAGGTTATTGCCAACTTTAGGTACTAAAACAGTCATTTATATACGATTTTTCGACTCCAAGGTTGATTAAACACCACCCTGGAGTGAGGTTATTACCACCTTTAGGTACTAAAACAGTCTCGTTATAAGACTTTTTTCGACCCGTAAGGGTAGATTAACCCCACTCTAGATAGACCTCTAAGAAGATTATTTTCGTCTTGTAAGGGTCGATTTTATTTTAACATTGCAGTGGACTTAATAGTTCGACCTGTGAAGTGATATTTATCTATCCTTAAAGGTATTATATTCTATCTCTGGGAGGTGAACACATTCACCTTCAGAAGAGAATATTATGCACCTAGGTGGATAGTAATCGACCTACAGGGTATACTAGGGAAACGCCAAAGTCGTTGTTAGACGAGTGAGTGAGCCATGTGTTGAGTACCCGGTAACATTTCTTTTCTTCCCCTTACCTTAGGCCTCCCTATAGCCTATCATAGGCTACAGTGGAGCATTTTGGCCTAAACTATGGCCTAAACTTTTACACAACTCCCGTACCAACAATCTACCATTAAGCAAGACCCGGCAGTCACACGGAATATTCAGTTGAAGACTGCCAACAACAGCAACCTCCGGCACAGTGATTTCCACCAATACCCTATTATTTATACGAATGAAATTATCAAACTTAAATGCAAATGTTCCCGGGTACCCACCACATGACTCGCTCACTCGTCTAACTACGACTTTGGCGTTTCCCTAGTCTAGTTGGCTAAAGCGCCCTTGTAGCCGAAATGTGGGAGACGTGGGTTCAATCCCCTGGTCGGGAAAGATTTTGTAATTTCTAGATTGTATTTCAAAAATAATTAAACATGTTTTGAAATGCATATAACGCAGTGTAGTCCATCATCTGTGGCAATAGGGCCTACTATGGTAAACATAGCCAGTACGAAATACGTGAAAATATTGCAAGGTTTACTCAATCTACGAGCGGAATTTGGGGGTACCTTGACGTCCAACATTCGACAGACCTTGCATGGGCACGGCATTACACGGCCAGGCGAAAAACAAACAAAAAATATATTTTCAAAATCTAAAACATTGTCGTTAAAATAATTTCTAAACATTGGAAGTCTATTTTTCAGTTTATCACTTCTTGTAGGTTTAAATCGCAATGAATCTTGCTGATTTTGTTAGCAGTTCTCAATAAACTCGTACCGGATGTCTGTTTAAAATTTCAGCGCAATCTGTTCAGCGATTCGGCTGATTTTCAACGTACACACACACACACACACACACACGCACGCACGCAGAAAAACAATTAGGGCCGTTTAAGTCGAATGGAAATCACTACGTTCGCTTCGCTCACTCGTTCAATAATTCGACCAAGAACGGTAGATTTTTATCCTTGATGTGGTCTTCCTTGTTCGTCCTGCAATGTTATATTGATCTTCCCTTAGAGGTTAAAAATTCTACGTCTGGGAGAATAATTTTATACCTCTATTGGTTTGATATTTGCTTTATTTGAAGTGATTAATCACTATTTAAGGATGAATGTTTGAACCCTATGGGCCTAATTTTAACTTGTTAATGGACGATGATTTATTCTGCTGGGGGTTGATATTTATCCTATTTGCGGTCGAATTGAACCATTTACAGGTCGAGATTCATACCTTTACGAGTCGAATTTTCGATTAATTCTTGGCTTTTTTATATTACACCCTTAGAGGTAGTTTTTAGGTTGACTTTGGTTGAAAATTCTACCTTTAGCATTATTTGAGAAAAATTCACTTTCCTCAAGTAGATTTTTCTACCCAAGTTTACCCTTACTTACCCTATTCTACCTTCAAATACCCATGGGTTGAAATTTTTACCCACACCTATCCCTATAGACCCCATAATCGACCCTTATCGACCCTTTTCAGTTACAGTGTATAAACATGTGCCATGCTGCCTAACACCGTACACAGTACTAACAGTGTATCTTCTATTGCAGCTGCCAGGTCCCAGCGAGAGTTGCTCCCGAACCTTATCCGGGACTCGAAATCCATCCCCAGACACGCGAGGAACGTCGTCGACGATGTGACACCAGAGGACGAGAGCGTCGATAAGATGATTCGGAGAAAGCGCCAGTTGGGAGGCTGGCCCGGCATTCTGCCCATCGGTGAGTCCACCAATCAAGAGGCTGCATGGCCACCGACAGACTTCATTTCATTTCAAATAATTATGATTGTTTTGGTCGAATTATTGTCTACACTCAATTTCATATATAGATTAACTGGTTATGAAGTAACTTTTCCTGTGCTTGGCGACATAATAAATGTACCGCCTCTTGGTATGGTTGCCAGATGCAAATTCTTAAAAATCGCGACGGTGGGTTGTGGGGTAAATTTTGCTACTTCTATAATGATTATTACACTCAGTTTCAGACTAGCATCACGTGATTGATTTGTTAATCGTAAACCTGCTAAATGGATTATAGAATGATTACGGCAATCATCCCGAAGTTAAAAAATCCATCCCTGCGGGGTGCAGGTGATTTACTCTTAAACAACCGAGATAGGACGATTCTGCTGCTGCTGCCTTTGAACTGATAAACTAAACATGATTTATAATGTTATTGGATGAGCGAAGCGAAGACTTCAATTTCACTGACCCCCAAAAAATTTAGCTCGGGTGTTTTTTTTTTTTTGGTTTTTTTGTTTTTTTGTCTGTTTGTTCGCTCTTTACCGAACAAACGGCATATGCGATCTTGATGAAAATTTGAGGGGCCCTTTGAAATCTCTGAACTTAGACTTGCCAAGTTTTTGGGTACAATCGAAGAAATATTCCTCATGAATATCGTACTTTTACGATTTTTTTCGACTTTTAATGATATATTTTCGTGACATTTGAGCCGGTTCTGACCAAACGAGTGGGGCTACAACGTTCATATTTCATATGGACATTAAGGTTATGGTGATGTATTGCTTTTTGAAAGAAAAAGTTGAAAAAGTTAGCCAAAATTTATAGAATTAAGGTTTAAATATGAGTTTTTTTTTAGGTTTATAATAACAATTAACAAGTAACAATAGAAACTTGACAACAATCACCTACAATGCATTCAAAAAGCACTTGCAAAGGAAAAGTGGTCCTACGGAACTAAAAACTTACAAAAAAGCTCATCCATCAACGCGGCGGGACTTAAGCGTTTTCAACAATACATATACACAGGTACACAAAACACAGGTATGAGCTAAGGTTTATTTCAAATTTCTTTAATCGGTAAACACTCTGGTATGTGTAATTGATTTGTTGCTTGCCGAATCTCGTGCAACAAGGGTTGAGCCTTGAAGACGGGGTGCCGGCTAGCTGCAGGGGTGGGGTGGAGTAGGTGACTCATATGGCTGACCGCGAGCGTAAGGGCGCAACTTTGGTTTAGTTCCCCTCCGGCAATGATGGAATTTGGGGGACAGCAGAAACCAAGAAACCTTGAAGAGGAATAAGGAACGAGAGTCGTAGAAGAAAGAACGAGGGAACTCACTGTTCACATTCAAAGAAAACTTAATTCTTATATTGTCGGAAAAGGAGATAGATACAATGTAGTTATGAAGTGTGGAGATGATCAAGCAAGGCTCCAGATAAAGTACATAGGTTGTCCATATTAATAATATAACTTCCTCCTCATGGAAAGAATCCCTAACACAAGGAAACAATAGGGCAAAATATTGCAAAGGCACGGACGGGCGTGAATATTTACATAACAACAAAGAACAATAGGGCCTAACATTGCAAAGGCATGGGCGGCCGTGAATATTTACATAGCAAACAACAACATAGAACAATAGGGTCTAACATTGCAAAGGCATGGGCGGCCGTGAATATTTAGATAACAACATAGAACAATAGGGTCTAACATTGCAAAGGCATGGGCGGCCGTGAATATTCACATAACAACATAGAACAATAGGGCCTAATATTGCAAATGCACGGGCGGCCATGATTAAGTTCAAGTTCAAGTTCAAGTTTTTATTAATCCTTAGATTTATACAGTGTACAAATATGGATGTCGTCAAAATTAATACTTAAGATATAGATATAATAGCCTAGTTAAGAATAATATGTAACAAAAAGTACAAACACAGGACACAGGATGGAACAGAATGAATATATACAATAAATAGACGTAGCACAAGACAGAAACAGAATAATTCAAGTATGATTATAGAGTGAGAGACATTACAAAAAAATGAATACACGGTATAAGACTGACATGATTAAAGAAGAAAGCGTCTAAACAATAATATGCACAAGTTGTATAATACCAACATGATTATAAATGAGAGTAAATAAAAAATAAAATACACAAGATAAAATATTATAATATGTAAAGTGAACATACACAAACATAGGAAGGCTTGCAAGGTGTATAATGGCTGAACAATAAATTGCAGCCTGTGGGATTATGAGCATCCTAGTGAAATTTTAAAAAAATAAAACATATAAAAAATATAAGAGTATAGAGTATTCATAGTTTAGGGACAGAAGTGCTCTTGGAGGGAGTAGAAGCTCTTGGATGTGATGAAGGATTTCAAATTAGTTTTAAAGGAAGCTAAGGTGGGGGAAGTTTTGATGTTGTTAGGAAGCTTATTGAAGATGGTTAGGGCCAAGTACTTAGGGCTTTTGGAGAATAAAGTCAGATTATGGGTGGGGATGCGAATTTGGAGATTTGACCTTGTAAAATGGGAGTGGACTGATGTGTTAAGAGGGAAGAGATTAGGATTTAACCGAACAAAAATTGATGCCGCTTGAATCAGGGAACCCGCAAGAGTTGGAATTCCCAGATCTTTGAAGAGCTCTCGGCAAGAATGCCTTCTGGATACACCAGCAATAATGCGGACAGCCCTTTTCTGGAGGGTGAAGAGTTCTGCTTGAGGAGATGCACCCCAAAATAGTATGCCATAGGACAGATGTGAGTGGATATGAGCAAAATAAACTAATTTGAGAAGATGAGGGTGAACTATCTAGACTGGAACCCACCATTAGTAAGACCCTCCCCCCCCACCCCCCTGCGGAGAAATGGAGACCCATATATTATGTTAGGGTGGTTATTTTGGAGTAAAAATCAACTTGTTGGCCAGTTAGCCAGTTAGCCAGTGGTGGGTGCGGGGTACAGGGGTGCCCAAAGGGTCAATTGTGCTGTTTTTTTGTAACTGATTTTATTTTTTTAGGGCCAAACCGTTGTACGAAATCTATTTTTAACTTTTGATTCGTGTAAAGAATGAAAAATAGAATTTTATACATATATTTTTTTCTTGTATGTACCGGAAATAACAATTTTAAGTTTTCCAAAATCAAAGTCAAAATAGCCCCAAATTGCCCGTTTTGGTTAAAACTGATAAATTATGTTAGGGTGAATATTTGTTAGCAGAAATCCACTTGTTGGCCAGTTGGCCAGTGGTGGGTGCGGCGTACAGGGCCGTCCAAAAAGTAAATTTTGGGGATGATTTTCATCGGTTTTTATTTTTTGTATGCCAAATCGTTTTGTAAAATCTATTTTGGGCTTTAGATTCGTGTAAGGATTTAAAAATAGAATGATAAGCATATTTTTATTTTCTCGTATGTCCCGGAAATAACAATTTTGAGTTTTCCAAAATCAAAGTCAAAATGGCCCCAAATTGCCCGTTTTGGTTGAAACTGATAAATTATGTTAGGGTTGTTATTATTTAGTAGAAATCTACTTGTTGGCCAGTTGGCCAGTGGTGGATGCGGGGTACAGGGCCGTCCAAAAAGTAAATTTTGGGGATGATTTTTATCTGTTTTTATTTTTTTATGCCAAATCGTTGACAAAATCTTTTTTGAGCTTTAGATTCGTGTAAGGATTTGAAAATAGAATGTTTAGCATATTTTTATTTTCTCGTATGTCCCGGAATAAACAATGTTGAGTTTTCCAAAATCAAAGTCAAAATGGCCCCAAATTTCCCGTTTTGCTTGAAACTGATAAATTATGTTAGGGTTGTTATTATTTAGTAGAAATTCACTTGTTGGCCAGTTGGCCAGTGGTGGATGCGGCGTACAGGGGCGTCCAAAATGTAAATTTTTTAATGATTTTCAACTGTTTTTATTTTTTTAATGCCAAATCGTTTTACAAAATCTATTTTGGGCTTTAGATTCGTGTGAGGATTTGAAAATAGAATGTTAAGCATATTTTTATTTTCTCGTATGTCCCGGAAATAACAATTTTGAGTTTTCCAAAATCAAAGTCAAAATGGCCCCAAATTGCCCGTTTTGGTTGAAACTGATAAATTATGTTAGGGTTGTTATTATTTAGTAGAAATCCACTTGTTGGCCAGTTGGCCAGTGGTGGATGCGGCGTACAGGGGCGTCCAAAAAGTAAAATTTGGAGGTGATTTTTAACCATTTTAATTTTTTTAGTGCCAAGTCGTTGAACAAAATCTATTTTAGGCTTTAGATTCGAGTGATGATTTGAAAATAGAATGTTATGCATATTTTTATTTACAAATATTTTATTTTACAAACACCGTGACTAAATCGACCATCGAAGAGCTGCAATCTACACAAGAAGAGGCCGATAGTCGAATGATGCTCCACTGTTGTCATGCAGCATCTCGACACGACGCTAGTTTTAGCATCATTGTTTGTTCTCCTGACACTGACGTCTTCATCATCTTATTGAAATACGCGCAGCAAGTAAACCAACAAGTACTTTTAGATACTGGCTTTGGAGACAAAAGAGAAGACTTGTTGACATCAAAAAAGTAATTTCTTAGAGAGGGGCAAATATATGTGAAGTTCTAACGCTATTTCACGCGTTACTGGTTGCGACACCACAAGTTCTTTTGTTAGAAGAGGAATTTTTTTCATTTAAAACTATCAGAGAAACACCCCGAATTCGAGAACACTATCTTATCTCTTGGCACCTCGGTTACTGTTGAAGAAACTACGTGCGACCAATTAGAAAGATTTGTTTGCCTTATGTATGGGGAGACCAGTACTGCTGATGTAAATGATACTCGCTAACATCTTTTTCGCAAAGGATCTCGAAAATCACTGTTTAAACCACTGACAAACTACAGCGGCACTGATCTCAGTTTACTACCACCATGCATATCATCTTTACGGTTGCATATCCTGCGTGAAAATTATCAAGCAATGATATGGCGTAAAGCAACAGATGCAGTGCCCGACATACCTGAACCCCTAAAGCTGCATTCACTACCTGGACGTCGGCGAGCGCTCGCTGCCGGAAACGGCTGTTTCGACCAATCACGATGGAGCTACGCTTCGAAGAGCCGAGGAGCGCTGAAGTTGGTTCAGTTCAACTTTTGGGCCGGCGCTCGACCGGAAGTTAACGATATCAAGCGTGTTTGAATTAGTTATTAATATATTTGCGTCTCAAAAATCGAAAACATAATTTACCATACAGTTTAAAGCTGAAAATAATGTATTAATCATTGCAACTCTCATTCATATAATGACTATTTCTGGAGTGGGGGTAAAAAGTTCATCGAGCGCCCGCCTCGGCACCGAGCACTCGGCGCTCGCCGACGTGTAGGTAGTGAAGGCAGCTTTAGTCATGGCTGGTCGGTAACCCCGGATGGACTTCTCTACGCGTGGACCGAAGGCAACGTGCTCCCAAATGAGTAAGTTAATATTTTGGAAACACAAGACAATGCATCCGATGTGGAAGATGATCCCGACGACATCGAGATTGAAAGAGGCAGAAACGTTGTTGAGAGTGAAGATGAAGACGAAGATGAACTAGACTACTGATTACATGATCATCAAACACATCCACATTATACTCAATATAATATCTACATTAATATTACATGATATGTACATTTTTATGTCTAAAGTAGGGCAACTTAGGATCATTTTGACTTCTTTTTCGAAAAAGACAAACATTTCATTTCCGGGACACGCAAGAAAGTAAAAAATTTAGATAATATTGTATTTAACATTCTTTACACGAATCAAAAGTAAAAAATAGATTTCGCTCAACGATTCGGCCGCATAAAAATAAAAACTGTTAAAATCATCCTCCAAATTCACTTTTTGGACGACCCTGTACGCCGCATCCACCACTGGCCATCTGGCCAACAAGTGGATTTCTACTAAATAATAACCAACCAAACATAATTTATCAGTTTTAACCAAAACGGGCAATTTAAGGCCATTTTGACTTTGATTTTGGAAAACTCAAAATTGTTATATCCGGGACATACGAGAAAAAAATATGCTTAACATTCTATTTTCAAATCCTCACACGAATCTAAAGCTCAAAATAGATTTTGTAAAACGATTTGGCATTAATAAAATAAAAACAGATAAAAATCATCCCCAAAATTTATTTTTTGGACGCCCCTGTACGCCGCATCCACCACTGGCCAACTGGCCAACAAGTGGATTTCTACTAAAAAATATTCACCCAAACATAATTTATCAGTTTTAACCAAAACGGGCAATTTGGGGCCATTTTGACTTTGATTTTGGAAAACTCAAAATTGTTATTTCCGGGACATACGAGAAAATAAAAATATGCTTAACATTCTATTTTTAAATCCTTACACGAATCTAAAGCCCAAAATATATTTTGTCCAACGATTTGGCATAAAAAAATAAAAACAGTTGAAAATCATCCCCAAAATTTACTTTTTGGACGGCCCTGTACGCCGCACCCACGACTGGCCAACTGGCCAACAAGTGGATTTCTACTAACAAATGTTTACCCTAACATAATTTATCAGTTTTAACCAAAACTGGCAATTTGGGGCCATTTTGACTTTGATTTTGGAAAACTCAAAATTGTTATTTCCGGTACATACAAGAAAATAAAAATATGTATAAAATTCTATTTTTCATTCCTTGAACGAATCAAAAGTTAAAAATAGATTTCGTTCAACGGTTTGGCCCTAAAAAAATAAAAACAGTTAGAAAAACAGCACAATTGACCCTTTGGGCACCCCTGTACCCCGCACCCACCACTGGCCAACTGGCCAACAAGTGGATTTCTACTCCAAAATAACCACCCTAACATAATATATGGGTCACCATTTCTCCGCAGGGGGGGGGGAGGGTTTCCCTACCTGGGTTCTGGTCTAATCTGTTTTAGTTTTCTAAGCATGAAACAACCACTATACATTGTAAAAAAATCATTACAATCGGATAAAGCATGTAGGAGTTATAAGTCGAAGAAATTTTTTAAAAATCGAAAAAAATCGTAAAATTGCGATTTTCATGAGAAATAATTTTTCGATTGCGCTCAAAAACGTGGCAGTTCTTAGTTCAGAGATTTCGAAGGCCTCCATAAAATTTCATCGCAATCGGAGTATCGGTTTAGCCGGAATCGTGTTAACAGACAGACAAAAATACAGAAAGAAAAAAAAAAAAAAAAAACATTCCGGATTTTTTTCTCCAGTGTAGTGAAATGGAATCTTCGCTTCGCTCGTTCGCTGCTACGCTCGCTACGCTCATCCAATAAAATTGCCTAAATATGAGACGTCAAGCAATATCCAATCCTTATCAACACATGCTTTTAATAAGGCCACTTTACACAATATTATATTTTAATTAGTTTTATACAATATCCTAATTACTAAAATATGTTGTTGGATGAGCGTAGCGAGCGAAGAGAAGATTCCATTTCACTACACTGGAGAAAAAAATCCGGAATGTTTTTTTTCTTCTTCTTTTTTTCTGTATTTTTGGCTGTTTGTTAACACGATTCCGGCAAAACCGATACTTTAATTGCAATGAAGTTTTCTGGAGGCCTTCGAAATCTCTAAACATAGAACTGCCACGTTTTTTAGCGCAATCGAAAAATTATTTCTCATAAAAATCGCAATTTTACGATTTTTTTCGATAAAAAAAATCGACTTATAACAACTACATAATTTATCCTATTGTAATGATTTTTTCAAAGAACCTTATTTTATGAATTTATATATTCATGTGAAATTTGAGCGCAATCGAATAATTATTTCCATGAAAATAGCAATTTTACGATTTTTTTTAAATTACGATTAATTTAAAAAAAAATTAAGTTAATTTATTATTTAGTTTAATTTAACTAAAAAAAAATCGTCAACAAAGTAATGATTTTTTCACAAAACAACAGAAAATCCGCATAACACATACCACCAATTACACTTATCCAACAACGCGCCTGAAAAAGCGTTTGCGAAGCTTCCTAGTTTAGTTTATTGTACATCCAATCCCCCCAAAATACAAAAATTTGTAAAAAAAAAAAAACGGCAGCCAAGCTCTCCTTCCAAAGTCTTCGGCTATGAATGCTGTGAGATAAAGAAGTTGAGCCAAGCATTTATTTCTTTCTCCCTAGTTTTACATTGAAAAGAAGTAAGATCATTTCGCCTGTTGACAAGCGCCAAGCCAACCCTTTTCGTGGTAAAAAAGGAAAAATTTTAAACTCAAAATCATAAAAAAAATTATACACTTGGCCATTGACTTTTTAGAGTAATCGTACCAAAATCAATAGCCAAGTAATTTTTTTTATGATTTTGAGTTTAAAATTTTTCCTTTTTTTACCACGAAAAGGGTTGGCTTGGCGCTTGTCAACAGGCGAAATGATCTTAATTCTTTTCAATGTGAAACTAGGGAGATAGAATTAAATGCTTGGCTCAACTTCTATATCTCACAGCATTCATAGCCGAAGACTTTGGAAGGAGAGCTTGGCTGCCGTTTTTTACAATTTTTTTGATTTTGGGGGGATATCACATCTTTTTGTTGTTTGTTTCATATCAAGACTTGAAATATGTGAAATACGTGTAAAGGTGGATACAGTGCCTTTAAAACAGATTGTCTAAAAACATAAGCTACCATTTTTTTTTGTTTACAATATGTAGGCCTAGTTGACAATATTCAATGTTTTTATTAAATTTAATATGGTTAATGTCGTCTTGGGTTTTTGTGTGAATGATTTGTTTACCGGACTATAACACATTGACGCATAATTTTAATCAGCAATTAAAATATTAAAAATTGTAATAAATACGACCTAACGTTTTTCCCAAAGTAAAGAGTGGTAGGGAACAAGTGGAGGTAAAATATCGCTTGTCTCCTGGCGTATTATTATGTTTCATATTATTATGTAACATCATGCCAAATTTCATGCTGATAACTCATTAGGTGCCTTCATGGTGAATGCTGGAAATCAAGGTAAAAATAATATAAACTATAAGGGATGGGGGTTGAAAAAATGTGGTATAGGAAATGAGAATAGGCCGATTGGGTTTAAACACATTAAAACATAATTTTAATAACCACCTAATTTGAATAAAAAATCAATTTTAGATTAAAGTTATGAATTATTCCAATTTAAGGGGGTGTTGAGAGTGGAATATTGATTGCCTCTCGGCGGATTATTTTTCATATTATTATGTACCATAATGTTAAATTTCATGATTATAACTCATTAGGTGCCTTCGTGGTGAATGCTGGAAATGAAGATAAAAATAATATAAACTATTAGGGATGGGGGTTGAAAAAATGTGGTAAAGGAAATGAGAATAGGCCGATTGTGTTGAAGCACATTAAAACATAATTTAATAATTTGAATAAAAATTCAAATTTGGTTTAGAGCTATTAATTATTCCAATTTTAGGGGATGATTTAGGGGGTGTTGGGGGTGGAATATCGCTTGCCTCTCGGCAAATGATTTTTCATATTAGTATGAACCATCATGCCAAATTTCATGCTGATAACTCATTAGGTACCTTCATGGTGAATGCTGGAAATCAAGGTTAAAATAATAATATAAACTAAGGGATGGGGGTTGAAAAAATATGGTTTAGGAAATGAGAATAGGCCGATTGGGTTAAAATACATTAAAACATAATTTTAATAACTAATTTGAATAAAACATCAATTTTTGATTAGAGCTATGAATTATTCCAGTTTTAGGGGGTGTTGGGGGTGGAATATCGCTTAATTGCCTCTCAGCGGATTACTTTTCATATTATTATGTACCATCATGTCAAATTTCATTATGATAATTCATAAGATGCCTTCGTGGTGAAAGCTGGAAATCAAGATAAAAATAATATAAACTATTAGGGATAAGGGTTGACAAAATGTGGTTTATATAATGAGAATAGGCCGATTGGATTAAAACACTTAAGAACACAATTTTAATAACAAATTTGAATAAAAATTCAATTCTGGGTTAGAGCTATGAATTATTTTAATTTTAGGGGATGATTTAGGGGGGGTTGGGGGTGGAATATTGCTTGTCTCTCGGCGGAAGTTTGTGAGTCTGAGATACATCTAAGTGTGGTCCAAGTTTCATACTTCTAAGATGTACCGTTTTCTCTGTAGGCTCTTATTCCTCTATGGCAGAATCCACTACCCGGCTGGTTGGTTGGTTGGCTGGTTGGTTGGTTGGTTGGTTGGTTGGTTGGTTGGTTGGTTGGTTGGTTGGTTAGTTGGTTGGTTGGGCCCCCCCCCCAACCAACCAACCAACCAACCAGCCAGCCGAAAGATTTTCATCTACTTTTACGCACTTTTTTAACACAGAACGAGTTATTGGATCGGGCTGATTTTTTTTTTGGTATGTCATGGACCACATATCAGGTCATATACCGAGTTTCAAGATTGTAAAACTTTCGGGACGGCGTGTGCAGATAGCTGAAAACCCCCCAACTCGGGTAGCTGTAAACAGGGCCGAGTTATCGTCGCCTACTAGCAGTCGCGTGCGCTTGGCTGCGGGCGAACGACCGTCGCCCTAGATGCCTTGAGTATTATTTCCTTAAATTTTTGAGCCTCTACCTCTTCCCACTTAAATTTTATCAAATAAAATTCCTTAGGGTGGCCTTTCTACTCCGATCTACCTTATTTACAAAACAACATAGAACAATCGGGCCTAACATTGCAAAAACATGGGCGGCCGTGAATATATGGATGAGCGTATAGCAAACGAAGCGAAGATTCCATTTCACTACACTGGAGAAAAAAATCCAGAATGTTTTTTTTGTATTTTTGTCTGTTTGTTAGCATGATTCCGGCTAAACCGACACTCCAATTGCGATGAAATTTTGTGGAGGCCTTCAAAATCTCTGAAATTAGAACTGCCACTTTTTTGAACGCAATCGAAAAATTAATTCTCATAAAAATCGTAATTTTACGATTTTTTTCGATTTTTTTTTAAATTAACACCTACATGCTTTATCCGATTGTAATGATTCTTACACAGAACCTTAATTTTATGAATAAATATATAAGTGTGAAATTTGAGCGCGATCGAAAAATAATTTCTCATGAAAATCGCAATTTTACGCTTTTTTGTTTAATAGAACATACGCTCATCCAATAACGCGCCTGAAAAGCGTTTGCAAAGCTTCCTAGTTACATAACAACGAACACCAATGGGGCCTAACATTGCAGAGGCACGGGCGGCCGTAAATATTTACTTAACATAATTGAACAATAGGGCCTATATTGCAAAGGCATGGGCGGCCGTGAATATTTAAATAACACAATATAACAATAGGGCCTATATTGCAAAGGAATGGGCGGCCGTCAATACTTATTACATATATGCTTAATAGTGTATTGTGCCCTACAATGGCCTTCTCACCGAGCGGCGAGAAAAAAAAATCAATTAAATAAATATTCCATAACACAATAGATAAATGTGGCCTAATATTGCAAAAAGGCATGAGCGGCCGTGAATATTTATATAATACAACATAACAATAGGGCCTACTATTGCAAAGGTCGTGAATATTTATTACATAACATAATAGAACAATGGATTGTTTGCAATGAAGTCGCCCTTGGGTAGTTAATACCCACACATAACAAAAACTTGTAAAAAATACTGCTTAACCTTACACACTCAAAAGAAATGAGATCTAAAAAAGGGCCTAGCTCTTCTACCCTTCCACATTTGCGAATTCTTAATTCATAAACGTACAGTATCCCGTAACAAAATCCTTGAAAAGCTTGGCAAAGTAGAATTGGCAATTAACTGTAAATTTAAACGTAAGTTCATCCAAATTCTTTTTTCTAATTAATTTAAACGTACTGGTCTCGCAAATTCTATTTTGCCAAGCTTTTCAAGGATGTTGTTACGGGACACTGTACGTTTATGAATCTAAATGCGCAAATGTGGACGGGTAGATGAACTTGGCCCTTTTTTAGATCTCATTCCTTTTGAGTGTAAGGTTTGGCTGTATTTTTACAAGTTTTTGTTATGTGTGGGATCTCATTATTTTTTTAAGTTCCGTTGCAAAATTTTTTGTTAAAATATAATAATTGCATCAAAGTTGGTTTAATTGCAATAGTATTTCCAATTAACAATAGAATGTAAAATCAAGTGGTCCAAAGGCTTGCTTTTTGTAAACAATGTAGGCGATCATTGTCTAGTAACTATAGTTACTTGTTGATTGCTTATAGCTTAGGCTTATATTAAAACCTTTATTTGGAAGCTTTCCAGCAAACTTTTTCAACTTTTTCTTTCAAAAGACACTATATCACTCTAACCTTAATGTTCATGTAAAATATGAACGTTGTAGCCCCACCCGTTTGGTCAGAATCGCTGGCCGATTGAAACTGACGAATTAGACCTTAGTAGCAGTAGCAGCAGTAGTAGTAGTAGCTAACATCCTTAAAGTGATTTTGAGCATGTTTCAAGCCATCTTTTCACCAAGAAAGAATGTTCGTACACCAACCAAATTTTGCATGTGTTGTCAGGTACCTAGATCCCCTCGATTTTGATAGTTTTTAAGTTCGCACACGTTTCATGACGGCTGGGTGACACCTCAAAAACACCACAACTATGCTTGCTGTATAAGGTGCCTGACTGTGTAGCACGCCGCGGCTTGGCTGCGGCGCCCTAACGGGCATCTAGATCATAAAGACCAATAAAATAGTTCTCAGTGGTACCTGGGAGTGGGTGGAAGGTACGTTAATTTACTTGCGTAGGGTCTAAGTCTTCAGCCTGGAGGGGGACTGTTTCCTTCTGGGTCCTCATGGGTGTGGCCGGGTACGGTACAAGTGGATGACCTGGATTGGTCGAATCCTTGACATTTCGGGCGTTCCAAAGGTTTGTCGAGAGGGCTCCGAACAGTGGTGGTGAAGAGATATCCGTCTAAAAGACGCTTGGTATGTCTGCTTGGCTGGGCCTGGGAACGTATATTCTGGGCCCCTCCACGTTGCCAGCAGCCCGTCACTCTAATCCTCCAGCGCGAGGTCCCCTCAGCAACCACCTACACACACCCGCCGCGATCAGGTCAGGTACCGCGCCAATCAACCAAGTCAGTCGATAACACTGAGTTGAAGCCGTCGTACGATTCGGTGAAAGGTGAAATACAACTATTTACGTAGTCAGGTTCAAAATATTTTGAACATAACAGATTATAAGGAAATCAATTCCGCAATTAAAAATCTATCTCTGTGGGGTATCGAACCCGGGTCTCTTGATTGCCGATCAAGTGCTTTACCCCTAAGCTACCGTGACGGTTAACTTAATAACTTCTGGATTGTTGGTGCATTGTATATCTGAATACACGGAGTGAGCGCAGCGAACCTAGTTTCAACGCAAGTCGAACGGGCCTTGGTCGTGATTAATTTGTGTTAAATGTCCATCTGTCTGTCTGGCCGGACCCATACGGCCAAACGACCAAACAGAATGAGCTGAAATTTGAAATAGACATCCGTGACCACGAAACTGAGAACATGCTTACAAAATGAGCATAATCCGTTGCGATTTAAATCTACAAGAAATAATAAATTGAAAATTAGGCTTAAAATGTGCAGGTTTCATTTAAACAACAAAGCATTAATTGTTCTTTAAGATGTCATTTTTATCGAATCATTTTTGTCAGGCTGTGATAACATGCATAGCAGTGACCAAGGTATATCGATCTTCCTCGCTGAAGGTTCCCCTAAATTCCGCTGGGAGATTGAGTAATCCTTGCAATCGTTACTCGTATTTCGTACTGGCTATGTTTTCCATAGTAGTGTATGCATTTTGAAACATGTTTTAATTTTTTAAATACAATCCAGAAATAACAAAATCTTTTCCGACCGAGGGTTTGAACCTAGTTCTTCCACATTTCGGGAATAAAGGGCGCCTTAGCCAACTAGACTGGGAAAACGCCTAACTCGTTGTTAGACGAGTGGGTGAGCTACGTGTTGGGTACCCGGTAACATTCCCTTTCTTCCCCCTACCTAAGGCCTCTCTAGTATATCAAAGGCTAGAGTGGCGCATTATGGCCTGACAGTTGACGCGCCCTTATACCAACTAAACTCAAAACCCTATTAAATTAGGAAAACGCTAAAGTAGTTGTTATAGTTCTTCATTTAGAGTAAAAACCACTCTCCGGAAAGCGGGCAAGTAGCAACATATGTCATTCAATTCACAAAACCACAAGGAAAAATAGTTCACTTGTTGCTAATGATCTAGATTCAGCGTTTTGGCGTCATGACGCTTTAAAGATGGCCGGCGTCGTTTTTTTATGCTCGCGCATCGGAAGAAGAAACGGCATGTATCTAAAAATCTGTTTGTCCGATTTGGCTGCAATTAATTTTATTCTCTTCACAACAAAATTATCAGTGTGCCTGTACAATATAAACATTATATTCAATGCATTATATATGTGTATATGTGTTTAAATACAATATGTACATAAAAATCATTTATTTTTTCACTTTGTAGTCTTTTCGATTGGTACCAGAGATATAAATACACAGAATAATTTTTTGAATGTAAATTATAATTACTTTAATATGTTGTTAACAACATGGCTATCTTGAAATTTCATTTAAAAAAATATTTTCTTTATTTTTGGGGAGGTCAGTGAAACTGAAGTCTTCGCTTCGCTCATCCAATAATCACTTTATCAAGATAAAAATTGTTAAAAAAAAAACACGGCATCAAGCGTCTCAAGAATGCTAAACCGCGAATAATGCACCGCCACTTAAATCTCCGCATTAAGCGTAACAACAACCCCTAGAAACCTAGAGAGTTGATACCAACCTGTCTAAAATCTTAAAATAAATATATATATTGGCTAATATTTATTAAAATATAATATAATATTTATTTGTATTTACTTTTGTTATTGTGAAGATAATTCCACAAAAGTCTAGCCCAAGTGAGTAATTTACCCATAGGTTGGCACGCGCCAACGCAGCTAGGCGGCTATCCTAGAGTGCCACACCTTATTTTTTAGATTTAAAAACATATATAAAAATAATTTTTAAATGAAATTTCAAGATAGCCATGTTGTTAACAACAACATATTAACGTTTTTATAATGTACATTCAAAAATATTATTCTGTGAATTTATACCTCTGGTACCAATCGAAAAGACTACAAAGTGAAAACATAAATGATTTTGATGTACATATTGTATTTAAACACATATATAGTGCATTGAATATAAAGTTTATATTGTACAGGCACACTGACAATTTTGTTGTGAAGAGAATAAAATTAATTGTAGTCAAATAGGACAAACATATTTTTAGATACATGCCGTTTCTTTCTCCGATGCGCGATCATAAAAAAACGAAGTCGTCAAGTCGACCATCTTTAAAGCGTCGCGACGCCAAAACGCTGAATCTAGATCATTAGCAACAAGTGAACTATTCTTCCTTGGGGTTTTGGTTTTGTGAATTGAATGACATATGTTGCTACTTGCCCGCTTTCCGGAGAGTGGTTAACTCATATCTAGTCTGGTAAATGAAGGACTATTAGACGAGTGAGTACCATATGTTGAATACCCGGGAACATTGCATTTAAGTTTGATAATAATTATATAGGTATAATAAAAAGGATTTTGAGTCAATTGGTATAAGGGCACGTAAATTGTAAGAGAGGCCTCAGGCAGGGGAAGGAAAGGGAATATTACCGGGTGGCTCACTCACTCGTCTAACAACGACTTTGGCGTTTTCCTAGTTACAATTATTAGTTAATACACCGATAGTCTTCTCGCCTCAATTAATGTTCTGATAAATATATTTTAATTACTAAAAAAAATTGTTTGTAAATAGTCCGTGGTCTATCCAAGTTGACCTAGGAGTAGGGCAAATTGCAACAGAAGCGAATTTTGTATCATTGGATTCATAAAAAAGAGATAACCCACAAAGAATCCCCTGAAATCCCCATAGGGTGGATGGGTCTAATCATCCCCTAAATGAAAATGTAATAAAATGGATTTTTTTAAACCAAGTAACCATGGTATGTATTCAAAGCTTATTTAAGGGTATTTCTAATAAAAAATATTTTAATTGATTAAAATTAATTTTGTGGCCAGCAGAAATCAATGAAGGTCAAATTTTGTATTTTTTCAATATAATTTGGTAAACGTTATTCTATTGGCACAATAATGTTTGATGATTGTCTCATTGTTGTAAATAATTAGTAAATAGGCCACACTTGGTGAGACATAAGTCAATCATGGCAGAAAAAGGTTACTATTACAATCTATAGGATCATTAACCTACGAGTGTATAGTCAAAAATCTGTTTACTTACGTTTATTCGCACAAAAATCATGTAACGTAATAATATAATTCACCGATAGAGGTTTCTCACGTACTACGCATCGAGACTATATTATGGGACGTACCTGGATCAAAAACCCACACTTTAAAATCCTTACTGAAGATTGTATTCATGGATTTCCTTAAATTTATTTGATAATACAGCCCTTGGATATGTTATTTCCACCAAATTTACACTCCATAAGAAGTAGCCATTGAGGTTGTGTACAGGAAGATTTTATTTCGCAAAACCTATTACCTAGGTGCACGCTATAGGGTACTGTACACTCGGGTACCTCGTAAAAAAAAAAGTTTTTTTGCGTTTTCAGGGCCATGAAACGTGAAATTAACTTTGAATACGTCATAATCAGAGCTATTTAGGTACCTGACAACCCATGCCAATTTTGGTTGGGGTGCGAACATTCCTTCCGATTTAAATATGGAATGAAAATTTTTCAAGTTTCTATGTAGTAACAGATTTAAATTAGGTCTATATAAGCTTGATTTCGATGATTTTTTTTCTTTTTTTTACTTTTTCTTTTTTTGGCACTATATTATAACTAAAACGTTAATGTGCATGTAAAATTTTAATGTTGTAGACCCATCCGTTTGTTGGGAATAGCCGTGAAATCAAAACTGACGAATAGGCACCTGGCAGAGGAGTTTAAAACGCGAGTTTGATAATCTTTCATCCCAATTTTAACTCAGAAGAAAAGATCGCACCCCAATCAAAATTGGCATTGGTTGTAAGGTACTTAAATAGCTCTGATTATGACGTATTCAAAGGTCATTTCACGTTTCATGATGGATATGAAACACCCGGAAAACGCAAAAAACATGTTTTTTTTACAAAGTACCCGAGTGAACATTACCCTATAGCGGGTACCTTGGTAACAGGTTTTGCGAAATAAAATCTTCCCGTAGACAACCTCAATGCCAACTACTTATGGGATGTAATATATCCAAGGGCTCTATTGTGGGGCTTAATCTGAGATTTTACCAAATATATTTAAGGAAATCCATGAATAAAATCTTCAGTAAGGATTTTAAAGTGTGGGATTTTGATCCAGGTACGTTTAAAATGTAGTCTCGATGCGTAGTACGTGAGAAACCTCTATTGGTGAATTATATTATTACGTAACATGATTTTTGTGCGAATAAACGTAAGTAAACAGATTTTTGACTACACACTCGTAGGTGAATGGTTCTATAGATTGCAGGGGCGGCTCGTGCATATGCGCACATACGCACGCGCGCCCCCAACTATTTGCGACAAAGTAAATAAATTTCAAATCCAATCTCAATTTTCAATTACAATTCCAATTTTTCAATTTCAATTTTCAATTAATATTTTTTCATGGCTGGGCCAGAACATGCATATTCGGCAGTAGTAATTCTGCAGTCCGCTTTTCACCGACCCGTCGCTAGCAATCCATTTATACTCGGAACTCGGCTCGAATCTCAACATTTTCCTTGTGCGGAGACATTCTTACCATACTCCCATAAGAGCCATGCTTTAGTTTTGAAAACTACCTGGTTTTTTCAACGTGGTTTTTACAGCAAATGTTCTCACGAGCGTAGAGGCCTCCGCCTGCGGCAGGCCGGCCGGCCAGCCATCGAAGGGGGGGGGTGGGGTGGAGGTCTGTCAGTCGCCAGAACGGTAACCTGAGTTTTCTTGTAATGTTCGTGTGTTGTGTGTTGTCGTGTGTTGTGTTCATCAGTGCCGTGTAGGTGCATGGATTATGTTTTAAAAATGAACATTGCGTGGTGAGCAGGGCGCGGGTCGACGGAGTGGAGATGGGAGAGAAAATCTTTGGGTATGAAATTTTACAATTTTACATAGTATTATTTTACTTTAAAAACTTGTTTTATCAGTAGAGGGAATTTTATCTGTGACCACCTGAATATTGTAGTATATTACTATAAAACAGCATGTCGGTAAACATAAAAGGAATTTGGCGAAGTCTAAAGCCGGCAGAACACACGGACAGGGGATCGAACTCGCGTCTCATAAGGAGTTTTCATTGTAACAATTGCGTTCTGGTTACCATTTTTGAGGGCAAGATACTCCCTGAAATCACGTTTCAGGCCATCAAACATAATGCAGGTCCCAAAAAATTTTTCGCCTTCGGCGAAAGTGCCTCCGGCGGCTGGGGCTTCGCCCCAGACCCCAGCTATTCCGCGCCACCTCGTTACGCGGAATAATATTTGCATCTGTGCACCTCCACAATCTGGGCCCACGAGCCGCCCCTGATAGATTGTAATAGTAACCTTTTTCTGTCATGATTGACTTATGTCTTACCAAGTGTGTGGCCTATTTACAAATTATTAACAGCAATGTGACCACCATTATACATGATTGTGCAAATAGAATAACGTTTACCAAATTATATTGAAAATATACAAAATTTGACCTTCGTTGACCTCTGCTGGCCACAAAATTAATTTTAATCAATTAACATATATTTTAAGCGAAAAACACTTAAATAATCTTTTATTACATACCATGGTTACTAGGTCTCAAAATTAAGTTTTTTTAAATTCCATTTTATTCCATTTTCATTTAGGGGATGATTAGACACATCCACCCTTTTGGTACTTCAGGGGATTCTTTATTGGTTATTTAGTTTTTTCCTGAATCCAATGTTACCAAATTCGCTTCTGTATACGGTAGTTTTAATAGAGATTTGTGGGCGCTGCCATCTTGGCTGTGACGTCACGGAAGTGCTGCTAGAAACTCGTTTCCACCATGCAGCACATGTTAGCACAGCACCTTCATGGCGCCAACAAAAACAACCGTATAGCAATTTGTCTTAGATTCAGCCTCAAATTTGCGGATAGACCCCGGCCAAAAAAAGGTGAGTTCATTTTGTAACATTATTATAAAATTATATTATTATTTGTGTATTTAAAATAAAATCGGGACAGCATAAATCCCCGTAACAAAACTAATCGCGACGTCGGTGTATACAAACCGTATCTAATATCTGGAGGGTCACGATTTAATCGGCAAGTCTGGACCTTTAGGTGGATACATTATAGCTTTTTGAGAATAAATAGTAGCCAGCCATTGCAGTGGCGTACGCAGCTATTTTTCGGGGGAGGGGGGGGCTGCCAAGACTAAGATACAACTGCAAAAGGTAGTTATTTGAGTGTTTTTGACCATTTTGACAGATTCTAAATTTTAGAAAATCAAATTTACATATTGTTTATTTTCTATAATCAATTAATGGAAAAGACCTATGAAAGATGACTGCATAATTCATTTTTACACAACTATGTAAAATTACAAATAGATGCAACTAAAATTTGCTGAGAAAATTGAATACGAGTAAAATGAGCATTCCTGCGTCCTCAAGGTGAGTTTTGCTGAATCTAATGTAATGAATGTAATGTAACAATTTTTGTTATTTAATTTTTTTTAAATAAATAAATAAATATAGTTAATTTGTTGCGTAAACCTCCATGGTTTGCAGAATATAATTAAATCCTTCAGAGCCACCCTAGATACTCCACTGAACCAGTGGGCTCCAGGTCCCCAACCAGTGTGGCTATTTCAGATACACGGAGTATGTTAGGCAATACCTGAAACTTGAATGGCACCAAGAGTAATTCAAACCCCACAAATACTAAAAATTGAAAGATAAAAAAGAGAGAAAAACGGCAGCCAAGCTCTCATTCAAAAGTCTTCGGCTGTGAATGCTGTGAGATATTGAGCCAAGCTTTGCATTCTTTCTCCCTAGTTTCGCATTGAAAAGAAGTTTGATCATTTTGCTTGTTGACGAGCGCCAAGCCAACCATTTTCGTGGTAAAAAAAAGTAAAATTTTAAAACTCAAAATCACAAAAAATTCTTAAATTTAGTAGTAAAATTTTTAAACTTAAAATCATAAAAATTGTTTGGCCATTGACTTTTTAGAGTTTTCGTAATGAACCAAATTCAATGGCCAAGCAATTTTTGTTTTAATGATTGAGTATAAAAATTTTACTTTTTTACCAAAGGTGACTAGACCAAATGGTTTGACCGCTACAGTACCGTTTTCAGAACACTTGTACTGGTGTCCCGAGTTCCGGTTTGCAATTTTGGGGAGAAAGTGTCCTGGTATTTTCGTAACTACACCGCGTATGGAAGGATAATGTTTTACTTTAAAAAATACTCTCCGCTGATAAATACTATTAGTAAAAACAATGAAATAGTTCTTTTACTTCCAAGAAGATAATTTATTTTCTCTAGAGGTGTGCGAGTATTAATGATTTTGGTGGAGGATGCCGGGTTGCGCACGTGTGTGAAAACGTAAAAATCGTTCGGCATATATATTTTTGGCGCTACCTTACCAATGCTGATTACTTTGCCATAATAGTAACCTGAATCTCTTGATACAAATTTATAATCATTTTGGAAGTTTTGAACTTTTTTTGGACACAAATAATAAAAATGTAACTATAATGTTTGTTTCAACATTTCAATGTAATATCACTTACTGAATGTCATAGCCTAGCTCTTATATCAATAATTGTGCTTGATCATTAAAATGATCTAGAGAGAGTTTACATTTTGAAATCAAATTAGATGTTACTCTGTCTTCACGTTTGGAGCCTACATTTAGACTAACATCAATAAATTTAATTAATACTGTTCATATTATAAATAATAAATATAGTCAAAAGAGTATAATAGTAAAATTTTTTAAAATAAGACGAAGTACTCGTTTTCCGACTCGACTCGAACTCAGAAATCAGGACTCGCAAGTCGCAAACCACTAATTTTCTCAGTCATTATTTGCATTGATTTTGTTTATAGATAATGGAAAATCAAAATATATCAATCACACAACTGAACTACGTTTTTGATTTATTACATAAATACACATATTATTTCGTTGTAAAGACAAAGTGTATTAAAGTTTAACCATCCATATTATACAAATAAACAAATGCATTTTCAAATTACCTTTATTCTTAATGATTAGGCCTTCATTAGTATGATGCCCTCATCAATACATTATTATCAGCTGAATGTTTGTATTTTGTTTTGTACTATCATTTTTGAACCGCTAAATAAAGATATTATGACTACAAAAATATACACATTGCAACCATATCTTATTCATATATTTATGAAAGAAAGCTATTTTCTGGACATTTGACGCACATATATCTTAAAAAACCCGCATCTAGACGCTGGGGGCTCTGCCCCAGACCACGAAATGATCCGTGGGGGTAAATACGCTTACACTTAAGTAATTGTCCTGGTTTGTAACTTTCAAAATAATATGGTCGCCTTAGTTTTACCACGAAAATGGTTGTTTGGCTTGGCGCTCGTCAACAGGCGAAATGATCTTACTTCTTTTCAATGCGAAACTAGGGAGAAAGAATGAAAAGCTAGATTCAACTTCTATATTAAATATAGAAGTTTTTCAAACAAATTTTTCACAACATTCAAAGCCGAAGACTTTTGAAGGAGAGCTTGTCTGAAGTTTTTTCTTTGCAAATTTTCTATTTGTGGGGGATATTACAAACCTTTTTTGCTGTTCGTTTCCAATCAAGCCGTAAATGATGGGCTTTGAATGATTTATTTTTTTCAAGTCGATTCCTTCAAAAGTGGGTTGCTGTGTCAGATATTGGCGGTTTATTTGAAGTTGGACTTGGACGCCGATCATAGTGTTGGATTTCTGACTAATGTTGAGTTGTGCGCAGCTGGTTGCCTGCCCCTCTCTCTCTCTCCCTCTCTCTCTCTCTCCCTCTCTCTCCCTCTCTCTCTCTCCCTCTCTCTCTCTCCCTCTCTCTCTCCCTCTCTCTCTCTCTGAGAGAAGGCTTAACAGGCATTAATCCCGCCATCAATAAAGACGACAATCAAATCAAATCAAATCTCTCTCTCTCTCTCTCTCTATGTCTCGCTGATTTGATGTATACCGACATCAAAGTGTATTCCACGTTTGAAACTTCTCAGTTGTAGCGTTTTCTAGCGTTGTAGTTGTTTTTTGACATACATCATCAGGATGACTATGACTTCACGTGACTTTGAGGGATATGGCCTGCCACCCCGCACTTTTTTCAATATGACTTTAACCTTCGTGAACCCTGAAGATTTCTGATGTAGTTCAGGCGAAACGCCGGTGAACGATGATTCATCAGAAGCTCGTAATGGGCCTTCAAAGTCCAACTCGCTACCTTCCCGTGGTTTGGCCTGTGAGTAGGGGAGTAGTGTATTCCCCAAAACTAAGGGCGAGTTCTGGCCGGTTGGGGTGCGTGTTGGAAAGAGAGCTTTCGCGCAACTTTTTATCACACCTTTCTTCATTCACACAGCCTTACTCATATTTATTTTCTTCTTTCACTTTTTTCGTCTCCATACTTGCCAGCCCTCTCTGCAACGAGCACTCCTCCGTTCCCACCCAGTTTAACCCATCCTATCCAACATCCTCACTCCTTCCCATTAACCCCCCTCGTCTTCCCTTACGTTCCTCCCATTGAAAAGAAGAAAACATGGTGGTAATCCACAATATGGAAAAAGAAAATTTGGAAGATTCCAATACAATTGACATGGGCACTGATAACTCTACTGTCGAGTGCCTTAAAACAACATTAACTGCCTAGAAGCTCGTAATGCACACTAGAGGTCTGCACGGGCCTACTTCTAGAAGCCCGGCCCGGCCCGAGCCCGTGCAGACCTCTAATGCACACTATGCTCTCCTTGCCCCGGACATCAAGTTTATCGAACGCAGCTGACTATAGCCACTAACCACCATTCGCATCTTGATTCCACCTCTTACGTTCGTTCGATGCCCGCTCCATATGCTCTGTCTTATGCTGGACGTTAGCTCAGAAAATATATGTTGGGGGAAGGGGGAACCCACGTCTCAGAAAGTGTTATACAAATTGATTTTGTACATTATTTACACGATTCATCAGCAAATTGGTTTGATGAAATATGCCTAACATAACAATGTGTGCATGAGTAGAGAGTAGTTCTTTATTTGTTGTTTGATCGATGTACATACATTTTTTAATTTTATTTATTTATTTCAAGTCTATCCTATTCAGTTAAAAAACTGATTTACAAAGGAGGACAACTAAATAAATCTAATTACATAGATGCAGACACAACAATGAACTACAGTTTACATACATAAGAAAAATGTAAAAGAGCAACAAAAATGCAACGCCTGATGACGCATATCTGTGTTTAGGGCCCTGTTTCACCAGCAAGGGAGTGTTCGGCCACTGCACTAGTTTCCGAAAGTGCTACCCCTACTTCAAACTCCCGGAACTGAGCAACTGGGACACGTGGATACTGGGGATGTACGACACGTGCAGCTACTTCACGCAGTCAGGAAGACAAGTACGTAACACGACATTACTAGATACGCGTTATGGCTTGAGACACAGCAAAGCCGGCCGGTCGCTTCCACTAGAACATAATACCACACGCATATATCGGCACTTAAGAAGGCACTTTCCGCTGTTCGTTAGCCTTATCTTGCCCATGTTATTTGTCTTAAAACATACCCCGAAAAAGATCTGACTGATGAACGATTAAGAGGATGGGATAGTCGCGAAATTAAAACCAAGCGAAATTACAGTTCTTTCGTGATATCTCGAGAACGATGCAAAACATCTAAAAACTGTTTCATGACAGCTCTAGGGTTTTGTGAGAGCTATAGCCTGTACGAAAAAATATTGAAATGTGATGTTAATTAAGTTTTTTATTAGAATTTTAATTAATTAAATGAATTTTAATACAAACCGCACTGATTATTATATTTGAATATTTTTTCTTGCATTATATTGTTCTAACAAAACCATAGGGCTATTTTGAAACAGTTTTGCGATATTTTGCATCATTCTCGAGATATCACGAAAAAATTGTAATTTCGCCACTATCCAATCCTCTTAAAGATAGTGCGTTATACTTGGCACAAGGTTCTTCATAAATCATAAATCTATGCTAGTATGCCTTTAGCCCTTTATACGGCATAATTTTGGGACCCAACATTTTTCTTTCTACCTTAACAATTTGAAAATCGTTATTTTTTAAAAGAATTTTTGGATTTAAAAAAAATCCTTGGTCTTTTAGGAAAAAAATACTGATTTTGAATTCCAAATTGGTATCAAAGTTTAAAAAAAATCCACAATTTGAAACTATTTTTAAAAATTAAATTTTTTGCAATTTTTTTAATGTTCAAATTAAATTTACTGCAGGCAAACAAAATATCCGGGACATCCCGGAAATTTGTGTATTTTTGTGTTTTTATACACAATTCAATTTTTGATCAATTACAAAAATCGTTCTTATTAGAATTTAGTAAGGAAAAATGCTACCAATTCAGAACAAAACAAAGCAGCTTTTTGACCGGGTGGTAAGTATGGAAAATTGTCAGATTAAATTGTGTAGATTTTAAAAGGGTGTGGTAAATATAGAAACCACTGCCCTCTGAATGGTTAAAAGTTGACTTACAATTTACAAACATTTTTTTAAATGCACCAAACATACGCAAAGTATTGTCTAGACTGCAATTTGGTAAAAATACGCATAAAACGCATAGCTATTTTAATAGCTCCAGCCCATAGACCGGGACCCACCATTAGTGAGACCCCCCCCCCCACCCCCACCCGCCTGCGGAGAAATGGAGACCCATATATTATGTTAGGTTGATTATTTTTGGAGTAGAAATCCACTTGTTGGCCAGTTGGCCAGTGGTGGGTGCGGGGTACAGGGGTGCCCAAAGGGTCAATTGTGCTGAATTTCTGTAATCATTTTTAAATCTTCGTCGTCTTGTGAGAGTTTAATAGAAACGTTTTCCCAAAATAGTTTTGTTAAATTTTTTCCCTTGAACCCCAAAGGCCGGACCAAAATTCACACTTTGGACATCCATGTATGTATTGAGCAACTGGCAAACATGTGGATTTCTATTCCAAAATAACCACGCTATCATAATAATAAGTTTAACCCTTTATAGGTTACTGGTAAGTATACTTACCACTAATTTTCAAAATCTACACAATTAAATCTACCAGTTTTCCATCCTTTTAACCCGGATAAAAAGCTGCCTTATTTCGTTCTGAATTAATAGAATTTCTTCTTATTAAATTCTAATGATAAGAAGAATTTTTGTAATGGTTCAAAAAACAAATTGTGTATCAAAACACAAAAATACACACATTTCCGGGATGTCCCGGATATTTTGTTTGTCTGTAGTAGATTCAATTTGAATGTGTAAAAAAAAATGGAAAAAAAGGAAAATTTGCAAAAAAAATCTTATTTTTGAAAATAAAATAAAATTTTGGATTTTTTTTAAATTTGATGTCAATTGGGAATCCAAAATCAGCATTTTACTCCTAGAAGATCAAGGGAAAAAATAAAAAAAATCCAAAATTCTTTTAAAAAATCATGAATTTCAAATTGCAATGGAAGAAAGCAAAATTTTGGGTCCCACCTTATTGCCCTATAAAGGGGCTAGACTGGCTATTTGGGGCCATTTTGAATTCTTTTTTTGAAAAGTTAAAATATGTATTCCCGGGACATATCAGAAAAGAAAAATGTGTATGACACGCTATTTTACATTCTTGGCACGAATCAGAAAGTCTTAAATAGATTTCATTTAACAATTCGTTCGTAAAAATTAAATAAAAAACTGTGTAAACACCCCCTTAAAATTTACTCATTGGATACCTCTAATGCTGCATCCACCAATGGAGAACTGGCAAAAAAGAAGATTTCTACTCCAAAATAACCATCGTATCATAATATATTAGTTTTAACCAAAATAGACAATTTTGACTTCCTTTTTGGAAAAGTCAAAAATGGTATTTCCGGGACATACAAGAAAATAAAAAGTAGATAACATTCTATTTTTCATCACTTACTCGAATCAAAAGTCTAAACTAGATTCCGTTCAACGCTTTCGCCCTGAAAAAATAAAAACTATTGAAAACACCCCCTAAAATTGACACTTTGGGCACCCCTGTACCCCGCATCTACCACCAACCAACTGGCTAATAAGTGGATTTTTACTCCAAAATATAAATTCTTTCAAAATAAATTAGTTTTAATCTAAACGGGCAATTTTGGGCCATTTTGACTTTTTTTGTAAAAGTAAAAAAAAAATGGTATTTCCGGGACATACAAAAAATGAAAATGTGGATGACATTCTATTTTTTTCATTCCTTACACGAATCTTAAATCTAAAACAGATTTCGTTCAACGCTTTGGCCCTGAAAAAATAAAAACTGTTGAAAACACCCCCTTAAAATTGACCCTTTTGGGCACCCCTGTACACCGCATCCACCACTGGCCAACTGGCTCACAAATGGATTTCGACTCAAAAATAAAAACCCTTTCAGAACATATCAGTTTTAACCAAAACGAACAATTTGGGGCCATTTTGACTTTGATTTTGGAAAACTCTAAAAAGTTATTTTCGGTACATACAAGAAAAGAAAAAATAGATGACTGAATAGATGAATTAAAACGTAATTTTGATAAGTAATTTGAATAAAACATCAATTTTAGGTTACAGCTATGAATTATTCCAATTTTAGGGGGTGTTGGGGGTGGAATATCGCTTGCCTCTCGGCGGATTATTTTTCATATGATTATGTACCATCATTAGAGGTCCGTGTAAATGGTTTTATTTTTTCCTAAATTTCGTTTTTAAAAATGTAAAACGTGGTGTTTTATGTTTTTATTTGATTTTTGCATTTCTCGCATGATAAAACGTTAATAAAATAAATAAAATTGTTTAATATGCAAAGGGAATTCTAATCTGCACTCAAATCACCATTGTTTTTAGCGCTCTGATAACACTTACTTCTGCAGTTTTTCATTCAAAAAGCAATAATTTATATGCACCGTTTTCGTTTCCGCATGAATTTGAAGTAGGCCCCTAAGCAACACTCAAGTTGTTAGCAAGTTAAGATTGAAAGTTTTTAAATAGTGTAGATAGGGCCGAATGTTGGTTTTGTGAAAGGAAATAATAATATGGTTTTATTTTGCAGAATAACGGTTAATTTGGTGTTATAACTACTGTTATTTTAAACGAAAAAAGACAATTCGGTTTAAAAAATTTTTCCTCCCCCATGTAGATTTAATGGAATCTCTAGCTTCCTCGTGACGTTCAATCCAATTAAAAATTAACTTTTGGTTGGGTATAAATGTTTCCATATAATGAGATAGGCGATTTTTTAAAAACACTTTGAACATACTTTTAATACGATTATGAGGAAAACGCTTAAGTCCGCCCATGATGAGCGTACTAAGAAACCGCGTAAAATTGCGATTTTGTTAACAAATAATTTTCGATAAAGCCCCAAATTTCACACAAATATAAATTCATCAAATTAAAGTTTTTTAAAAATTACATCGGATAAAGCATTGTAGGTTTAAGTCGAGACAAAATTTAACGAATCGAAAAAAATCTTTAAATGCGATTTACGTGAGTATGAAAACCTCTTTTGTTCGATTACGCTATAGTTCACGAATATAGTTTCTAAAATAAGTTTCTGTATATTTTAGAAATAATGTATATTTTTTTTTTATAAGTAATAAGTAATAAGTAAGTCGAACAAATTTTTTAAAAATCGAAAAAATTCGTAAAATTGCGATTTTTACAAGAAATAATTTTAAGATTGCGCTCAAAAACGTGGCAGTTCTAAGTTCAGAGATTTCGAAGGCCTCCATAAAATTTCATCGCAATTGGAGTATCGGTTTAGCTGGAATCGTGTTAACAGACACACAATAATACAAACGTACAGGAAAAAAAGAAAAAAAACACCTGGATATTTTCCTCCAGTGTAGTTAAATGGAATCTTCGCTTCGCTCGCTTCGCTCGCTACGCTCATCCAATTAAAAATTCAATTTTGGTTTAGAGCTATGAATTATTCCAATTTTAGGGGATGATTTAGGGTGTGTTGGGGGTGGAATACTACTTGCTTCTCGGCGGAAGTATGTGAGTCTGAGGTACATCTAAGTGTGGTCCAAGTTTCATTGTTCTAAGATATACCGTTTTCTCTGTAGGCTCTTATTCCTCTCTGTCACAATTCCCCCCCCCCTCCAACCACCCACCCAGCCGGCCGGAAGATTTTCGTCGATTTTTACGCACTTTTTTAACACAGATCGGGCTGATTTTTTTTTTGTTATGTCATGGACCACATATCAGGTCATATACTGAGTTTCAAGACTGTAAATCTTTCGGGACGGCTTGTGCAGATAACTGAAAACACCCCAACTCGGTTAGGAGTAAACAGGGTCGAGATATCATCGCCTACTAGCAGTCGCGTGCGCTTGGCTGCGGGCGAACGACCGTCGCCCTAGATTATATTTTTCGGAATATTTTTCCAAATTATTTTTGTCCCTAATATCGATGAAAAATGTTTTCATATAATAGCAAACACGACAAAGTTATGCTCACTTTGAAAATTTTTACACAATTTACTGATAGTTAATTAATTAATTAATTAAAAGTTAAGTACTAATAACTGAACCTGTAGCCAGTTTTTATTTTCGAAGTTATTATTACAAAATCTTTAAGATTGCTAATTTTTAAGGTGTTAAGAAGTATTGAACTAGTTAGACACCTTTACGCCATATTGTAATTTGTGTTGAATATATTATCATAAATATATGATGCAATAACTATAGTACACAGCTCTTTTGTGAACACTATGTAATGATTGTTTACAAGTAAACTTAAATTGAAGTAAATATTTGGTTCAAAAAGTAAAAAAATATCCCAAATCAACTAATTGCGCTATAAATTTTTTCCCCATTTTTCCCCCCCTTTAAGTCGATGAAAAATGCTTCAAATGATACCAAACATGACAAATTTATCATCACTTTGAAATTTTTTAGCTTAATTAATCAATTAATCAATTAATTTTAATTATTTTTAATAGTCAAATACTAAGAACTGCACTTGCAGCTAATTATTTTCGATATTTTCATTGCAAAATTTCTTAGGATGCAAATTTTTAAAGAAGTATCACATTTTGTAGTAGAGTAAGACATATTTACGCTATATTGTAATTTGTATTGAATACATTAAAATAATTATTAATGAAAAATTAAAAATAATACATTCATTATAATACCGGCTTTTTTGTGAACACTATGTAGGCCTAATCATTGTTTACAAGTCAATTTAAATTGAAGTACGTAGATATTATTGTTCAAAAAGTAAAAAATCATTAAAATCAACTAATTGAGCTATAACATACCACAAATACAAAAAATTGTAAAAACAAAACGGCAGCCAAGCTCTCATTCAAAAGTCTTCGGCTGCGAATGCTGTGAGATATATAGAAGTTGAGCCAAGCTTTTCATTATTTCTCCCTAGTTTTGCATTGAAAAGAAGTAAGATTATTTCGCCTGTTGATGAGCGCCAAGCCAACCATTTTCGTGGTAAAAAAATTAATTTTAAACTCAAATTCATAAAAAAAAAAAATGCTTTGCCATTGAATTTGGTTCATTACGAGAACTCTAAAAAGAAAAGTCAATGGCCAAGGCTGCCGAGTACGTCAATAATGGTCAATATTTATATGATCTAATGTTCCAAGGTCACGTGGCATAAGGTTCGTCCCATGTTATTTCTTATGGGAGATTTTTGCCGATGGGACCTAGCTCGAAAATAACCAAGTTTGACAATTTTTTTCGGGTAATGGCGGACCCAATAATTTTTCTGTTAAATTCTAAATTCATAACTATAGTTGGTATCAATGAAATATATTTTTTTAGTTTAGCGGGTGAATACCCCTTTAAACCGAAAATCATTAAGATAAACCGAGCCCTATCGACTCAAAAATTAAATAACTTATATAATCGCCATCACATTCTATTCGGTTAACTTACGGGAAGAATTTGAAGCGCTGTAGAGTTATCGCAAGGCAAGGCCAATGCAAGAGGTGTTTCAATATTTAATGTGCCCTTTTGAAATTATCAATATTCGTTGTTAAAGATAATTCTGTGTTTCAGATGTTTGGTGTGTGCTGCACGAACCCGGGAAACCCTCAACACAATCCAGTGGCCACAACTCCACCTGCAATAGCCGCTCCCGAGGAGCCCCCTAGCACGACGCCCACCCTTCCCGGCCGCCCTTTCAACCCCAGCAACCCGGCGGTGCCGGTAGGCTGGCCCCCCACGATACCTCCCCTCCCCACCCATCCGCCAGACCACACCGCTGCCACACATCCCCCAGTCTTTGGGGGCGCACCCCCTCCTCAGCAAGAGGGCCCAAGCCCCACACACCCGCCGCCACCGCCCACGGCTGCGACCGAGGTCCCCACGCAACCTCAGCAAACCACGGCAATACCCCCAAGGCCTCCAGCCGCGTGGCCCCCACCGTTCATCACCCACCCCCCTGCCCGCCCACCTGGCGGACCATCTCCGCCAACCAGACCCCCTGTTAATTGGCCCCCTCCGATCATCACCCACCCTCCAGTACAACCACCCGGCGCACAACCTCCACCACAATGGCCTCCTCAAGCGCCTACCCACCCCCCTCCTCAACCTCCCGGCCCACCAGCACAACCTCCACCACAATGGCCTCCTCAAGCGCCTACCCACCCCCCTCCAAAGCCGCCAACCCCTGGTCCTCCTTCCGCGCCTCAGTGGCCGCCACAGGCACCGACCCACCCCCCGCCGATTGCCGCTCCCTCCCCTCCATCAGACACGGAGTCAGTTCCGCTAGGGGACGCCAGCTGTGGGGCGAAGAACGGCTTCCAGGAGCAGGAGAGAATTGTTGGAGGAGTCGACGCTACCATGGGCGAGTGGCCCTGGATTGTAAGGCAACTAAACATTCTTCTGTATTTAGGTTTATGCACACCCTTACCGTCAACAAGTCCTTGGCGACAATGGCAGTGAAATTGGAATTCTGGCTACGTTCCCGAATCCAATTTGGCTTTCATTGAGCCTCCAACAAAATTACGCGGGCCGATGCTTAAAGCCAAGTAATCAAAGAGCTATACCAGTGGACCCCAGGTCCTCTAGATACCTAACAGCTGCTGTTAGGGTCCAATGATATTTAACATCTATAGTAGGCTAAATCCCCAGTCTCCAATACGTCCGCACAGGCGCGAGCGAACCAAATTGACCTTTTCAAGATGGCGATTTAGCGCATCAATTTATTAAGCTTTGCATTATGTTTTAGATGCTAGTAGGGTCATTTTCGACACTTTTGTGACCGTTGAGAGACAATGACGATTTCTCAACGGATTTGTCCTCTAAGAAGGTTTTATAAAAAATTTAGCCCCCATGCCCCTCGCGAAAGTGTGGGCATACCCCGCCAGGGCCCAAAATCCAATATGGCGGCCGTTTACCACATCTGACACTATCTTTGCAATGGTTTAGCCTAGAGTATCGCGTAGTATGTAGTTTTTTATGGTTTTGAGGGTCGAGGAATTCGTTTCTGAAGTCGGTTTGGCGATTAGACCCATTTTTTAAAGCTTTGAATCCAAGATGGCCGTCGATTTGCAGCTTGGAATAGCCAGTTTCTCGAAATCGTAGTAGAACTTTCATATAAGACTCGAATGAAAGCCCTGTTCACATAATTTTGAATAATTGACAGAAGAGCTCTCAGATAGTGCTCATAAATCAAATAATTGGTCAAAACTTCAATAATAATACGAAAATATGTGCTCCTTTTATAGACAATTTAGCGATTTTCTAAAGTGCTGTGATAAGAGTGGCTATGGCACATGAATTGAGAGACAATGACGATTTCTCAACGGATTTGTCCTCTAAGAAGGTTTTATAAAAAATTTAGCCCCCATGCCCCTCGCGAAAGTGTGGGCATACCCCGCCAGGGCCCAAAATCCAATATGGCGGCCGTTTACCACATCTGACACTATCTTTGCAATGGTTTAGCCTAGAGTATCGCGTAGTATGTGGTTTTTATGGTTTTGAGGGTCGAGGAATTCGTTTCTGAAGTCGGTTTGGCGATTAGACCCATTTTTTAAAGCTTTGAATCCAAGATGGCCGTCGATTTGCAGCTTGGAATAGCCAGTTTCTCGAAATCGTAGTAGAACTTTCATATAAGACTCGAATGAAAGCCCTGTTCACATAATTTTGAATAATTGACAGAAGAGCTCTCAGATAGTGCTCATAAATCAAATAATTGGTCAAAACTTCAATAATAATACGAAAATATGTGCTCCTTTTATAGACAATTTAGCGATTTTCTAAAGTGCTGTGATAAGAGTGGCTATGGCACATGAATTGAGAGACAATGACGATTTCTCAACGGATTTGTCCTCTAAGAAGGTTTTATAAAAAATTTAGCCCCCATGCCCCTCGCGAAAGTGTGGGCATACCCCGCCAGGGCCCAAAATCCAATATGGCGGCCGTTTACCACATCTGACACTATCTTTGCAATGGTTTAGCCTAGAGTATCGCGTAGTATGTGGTTTTTATGGTTTTGAGGGTCGAGGAATTCGTTTCTGAAGTCGGTTTGGCGATTAGACCCATTTTTTAAAGCTTTGAATCCAAGATGGCCGTCGATTTGCAGCTTGGAATAGCCAGTTTCTCGAAATCGTAGTAGAACTTTCATATAAGACTCGAATGAAAGCCCTGTTCAAGTAATTTTGAATAATTGACAGTAGAGCTATGACTTCTGTTTGAAGCACAACTTTCACAATAACATCTCTTAATTAGACTACAATAATTAGTGCACTCACTACATTCACCATTACTGTTCGTCTGAATCTGTTGACTCTCCACACTCACTTCTCTCATCATCGCTGCCACTATCTTCACCTCTGTCATCTGGACAACCACGAGTTTTGAGCTGCTGGGGCAAGGGGGGTAGGGTGTGGCGCACTGGTCGGCACTTCCCATTTAGAATTTCCCAGCCATGACCAATGGGGGACGGATGATCTAGCAGCTCGTAATGGAGCTGGCAATACACAATGTAATTCGTCCTTTGCACATGGAGATCCAACGAGTCGTCATCAGGTGGGAGTCGAATCGTACTCTTGTTCTTCATTTTGTGCCACTTCGAAGCTCTGGCTTGCGCGCAGGTAGCATCTGCGCTTTCAGCATAGACTTTTGAGAGGACAAATGCTTTCATATTTGCTCTGACTTCGTCCTCTAGCTCCAGACTTCCTCCTGCTCAAGAATATCTTGTAATCTTCTTTGGATAAGAGCTTCTTAGAGCTTCTTAGAGGACAAATCCGTTGAGAAATCGTCATTGTCTCTCAATTCATGTGCCATAGCCACTCTTATCACAGCACTTTAGAAAATCGCTAAATTGTCTATAAAAGGAGCACATATTTTCGTATTATTATTGAAGTTTTGACCAATTATTAGATTTATGAGCACTATCTGAGAGCTCTTCTGTCAATTATTCAAAATTATGTGAACAGGGCTTTCATTCGAGTCTTATATGAAAGTTCTACTACGATTTCGAGAAACTGGCTATTCCAAGCTGCAAATCGACGGCCATCTTGGATTCAAAGCTTTAAAAAATGGGTCTAATCGCCAAACCGACTTCAGAAACGAATTCCTCGACCCTCAAAACCATAAAAACCACATACTACGCGATACTCTAGGCTAAACCATTGCAAAGATAGTGTCAGATGTGGTAAACGGCCGCCATATTGGATTTTGGGCCCTGGCGGGGTATGCCCACACTTTCGCGAGGGGCATGGGGGCTTAATTTTTTATAAAACCTTCTTAGAGGACAAATCCGTTGAAAAATCGTCATTGTCTCTCAACGGTCACAAAGTGTCGAAAATGACTCTACTATGCGTTCAAGTATTTTTTTTCTGGATTGTTTGATATGGTTTTAGCTTGTGCAGCATGGGAATGCACAAACAAAAACAATAAGAAGTTATTGCATAAGGGAATAATTTAGTAATCATTTGGTGTTAATGGTTAATATGCTCACCTGTCAACCTGACAGCCATCTTGAAAGATATTTGGGCTACAAATCGCTCCTATCTACTTTAACATGCAAACTGCCCTTTACAAGATGACCACCACCACCACCACCACCACTACCACTACTACTACTACTACTACTACTACTACTACTACTACTACTACTACTACTACTACTACTACTACTACTACTACTACTACACACACTGCTACATCCGGTACATATGTGCAAGATATTGTTAACATTCAGAAACGTATTTTTAAGATCATGTATCCTCACAAGTATGACATAAATGGTAATGTAGGTTTAATGTTTGTAAATGAACTACATGAATATATGATACTAACGAATAACTATTTTGACAAAGATTACTTAGCTGTGACGCAACATACATATGATACAAGAAATAGAGATAGATTTTTAATACCGGCAACCAGATACAACACTTATGGAGATCAGGAAAGAAAAATTATTGTACCTAAATACTTAAATACCTTACCTGACAATTTAAAATCATTAAAATCTATGAATGAGGTGAAGAGGAAAATAAAAGAATGGATTATAAAAAGGGAATGAATATTATCGTCTATGATTTGTCTTTGTTTTGTTTTTGAAGTTATGTAATCTTTGGTGGGGTGGTTATATGGTAGTATAATGTTTCTTATATTGTATACTATTGTGTTACTCTTTAGTTTTAGAATGTTTTTCATTTTTTGTTATCTGAATTTATTGTATCACGACAAAATGAGAGTCAGAGATATTGTTTGTATGTTTTGTTGTTAAAGAGACTCTGCAGACAAGCTACGTAAGTAGTTTTGCGGAGTCTGAAATTGTTGTATTTTGTATTTTTTCCAAATAAAGAACAATTAAAAAAAAAAAAAAAAAACTACTACTACTACTACTACTACTACTACTACTACTACTACTACTACTACTACTACTACTACTACTACTACTACTACTACTACTACTACTACTACTACCGCTACCACTACCACTACCACTACTACCACTACCACTACCACTACCACTACTACTACTACTGCACACTTTATAATGTCTGCATAGCGCGCGAGCACATTTTCCAACGGACCTACAGCGGTTTTGCAAGCAAACAGCTGACTGCTGAACCTGAACACATCGATAAATAATTCAGAAATCGGTTTACAGCCTAGGCCTATCGCGAGTATTTGAATGTAATAAATATTTTATTTATACCAAATAAATTAATAATCATTGAATCATAAAACCAGGTAATATTATTATGTAAATTTTGGAACTTCAGTTCATGCCCCCCCCCCCTCCCCTCCCCCCAAAAGAGTATTTTTTCTTGTTTTTTCATGCTTTCTATTTTTATTAAAGAATATAATTATTAAATGAGTAAAGTAGAAGTATTTTTACTGCCTTCTCGAAATTCTGAATTCTTTGCGCAAGTGGTCTCTCCTATGCATGGATTTCCTAATCTCTGCTGTTAACCATGGATCTGGTTTTCCTTTAACTCTTAATTTCAAGGGGGATGCATGCTCATTTAGAGTTTCCACGATTGCTTTAACAAACACTTCTAATTTATCATCTGCACTTACCGCCATACCAATTTGGTCAATGGGACCACTTGAGATATTTTCATTTATCTGCTCCCAATCAACATTCTTATAATTTCTAGTATTTACAAATTTAGGAAGAAACTTTTGCTTATAAATCTTACGAATACAATTAATTAACTCACGATCACTTAATCCTAAGACCCGACTGAATAATATTTTCATTGTGATTTACATAAACATGATCAATTAAAGTAGGTGACCTATTATTAACCCTAGTAACAGACTTTATCAATTGTACCAATCCGTTTTATCTTGTGCGAATTTTGAAACGATTTACTGGTAATGTCTTCTTACTCTCAATGTTGAAATCACCTAGAAAAAACAATTCATTATAGCTTCCAATTTTAAATTATTTACTAAACTATCAAAACAATCTGAAAATTCTTCTAACTTGACGTGTGGAGCTTTATAAACGGTCGTAAAAATCATTGGCTTTACATTCGGAAACCAGAATTTAACTAACTGCAACTCAACATCTATCGGAAATTTAACTTTACAATCAACTACACTTGACATGAACTTTTCAGCAATATAAATAACTAACCCTGCCTCTACCCTTTCACGATCAAATCTTAGCATTTTATAATTGTCAATAGAAATAAAACCGTCTGGAATAGACTCATCTAGAAATGTTTCACAGCAAGCAAATATATCAAAATTATACATGTCAAGAGTAACCCTTAACTGACTTATCCAACTTACGTATATTGAGATGTCCAAGCTTTATTCCTTTCTGTAATACAGGTAAACCTTTAGCAACATCATCATTTATACTTTAAGGCCCTTCATCGACATCATGATTAAAAAGATCTATTTATTGTACACTTAGAGGGGGAAATAAACATTTCATACAGTACCATCTCGGCGAAACTCTTCTTGTTTGATTCTTCATTTCATATACATCTTGAACACCACATTGAAGGCACTTGCTGCTATTCCAACTGTATTACATTCCCGGGCCATCAAATTCCAACTCGCAACTTTCTCGTGGTTTGGCCCGTGAGTAGGGCGAGTTTCACTCCCTGAAACTAATGGCGAGCTCTGGGTCGTCGTCGGGGACCTTTCCCCTTCTCCTTGTCTACCTCCCCGGCGGCGACGACAATGACAACACGGACGGATGATGACACAGACGGAGACGACCACGACGTGGGGGAACCACTGCCCTCCCCATACGCTTGTGGCTGGTTCTGACCAACACAGGCCTGTCCACCCCTTGTCCCCCCGCGTCATCCCTTACATCCCTCCCTTCGTCTCGATTAGCCAAGTTGCATAAATATGAGAAGTTGAGCAATATCCAATCAAAATATTACATTCCCATTGACCAAGCACTGAATCGAGTGTCTGTGTGTCTGTGTATTTTAAACACATCCGATGGAAAAGATCTTTACACACCCAGCACTGAAGGCTTTTATTTTTATACTTCTTCTTCAACTTACATATGGTACACCAGAATTTGTAATATAATAATCGAAATAATAGAAATCAAACTCCCTAGGCCTAATTCTGCTGTCGAAAGTTCCAATTGTTTGTTTTTTAACAGAAACTCAAAACTCAAATCCTTTTTTTCCAATATTAACTTAATACATACCTTATGATAGGCCTACAAATTTAGGCTACACAATGATACTTGAAATTAAGGGAATGATTTTCACGTCAATGAAATCAAAAGTTAAGAAATAAATATGACTATTAAATGAGTATTTAAAGCCTCAAGCTTGTTGTCAAGATACACAATGATGAAATGCTAACACAAATCTAAATATGCTTAAATTCCTATAAAGATATTAAATTAAATTAAATGTATTTGCTCACCGCACACACTGAACTCTAAATAACCTTATTGCAGCAAATCACTGTCTGAAAACCTCTGAATGCTTACAAATCCAAATTAAAATACAGAAGTTACTTTCAGGATGACATATTTGGATGAGCGTAGCGAGCGAAGCGAAAACTTCAATTTCACTGACCCCTCAAAAAATTTAGCTCCAATGTTTTTTTTTGTTTTTTTTTTTTGTCTGTTTGTTCGCACGATTTCGGGCAAACGGCATAAGCGATCTTGATGAAAATATAAGGGGACCTTTGAAATCTCTGAACTTAGACGTGCCACGTTTTTGGGTACAATCGAAGAAATATTTCTCATGAATATCGCACTTTTACGATTTTTTTCGATTTTTAGTGCGATATTTTCGTGACATTTGGGCCGATTCTGACCAAACGGGTGGGGCTACAAAGTTCATATTTTACATGGACATTAACATCATGGTTATGTAGTACCTTGTGAAGAAAAAAGTTGAAAAGGGTAACCAGAACCCATAAAATAAACGTACTTTTACGATTTTTTTCGATTTTAAGTGCGATATTTTCGTGACATTAGGGCCGATTCTGACCAAACGGGTGGGGCTACAACGTTCATATTTCACATGGACATTAAGGTTATGGTGATGTAGTACCTTTTGAAAGAAAAAGTTGAAAAAGTTAGCCAGAATCCATAGAATAAAGGTTTTGATATGAGTTTTTTTTAGGTTTATAATAACAATTAACAAGTAACATTAGAAACTCGACAACAATCCCCTACTATGCATTCAAAAAGCACTTGCAAAGGAAAAGTGGTCCCACCCAAACTAAAAACTTACAAAAACGCTCATCCATCAACGCGACGGAACTTGAGCGTTTTCCTAGTAGTATGAATACCACAGCCACCTGTGATTCATGCAATTTATTCTTTGAATTGCATAAATAATACAACATTTTTGGAACTTTTAAATAATTTAAATTAAACAAATACATAATTTTTTATCCAAACACATAAAAACTATGCTTATTATATTTATTCAAACTAAATATAAACAAAACATCAAACAGTGTGACCATATTTTAAGATTACTGCATGCGGCTTCCCACAGCAAGGTTTTTTGAGTGTTTTTTGACGATTTTGACCCATGCATGTTTAGCATATACATAAAATTAAATATTTTTAATCTACTCATTAAGACCATTCATTAGAAAAGTCACATGCCTATAGTGGAACGAAAAATTGTCATATTGTCCAAAACAGCATAGGGTGTTATCTCCGGATATAGTTATGATATCTCCCTAAAGTTTGTTTCTAAAATTCGCGATATTCAATTGAAATTATATAATGAAGAAAAATCAGACAATTTGAGTATAGTTGACTCTAAATAAATAGTTTTAGTTTTGGGACAAAAATGTTTGGTCATTATGGCAAACAAGTGATTATCAAAATGTAATATAAATGGCTTCTCGCAACCACTTTCAAACCTTCCTGCCCGGGGGTTGGAGGGGTTGGATTAGCTGGCTCGTGGACTATTTCGTAGGGTGTCAATATTACACTATCTTCTGTTTAATCTTACTTAGTGCGATATTAACAGGTTTTATTTTTTTATTATTATTTATTTATTAGTATGGAGCATGATGCTCCACCTTGTATACTTTTAGGCGCTCTACTTCTCAGGCCATAGGTGAAACATGAACTGCCTGCATTGCAAACATGTTCAGGCGAATCTCATGACTAAAATAAGACTGTTAAGTATTACCACCACATGCTTTGAATCTCATGACTAAAATAAGACTGTTAAGTATTACCACCACATGCTTTGAATCTCATGACTAAAATAAGACTGTTAAGTATTACCACCACATGCTTTGAATCTCATGACTAAAATAAGACTGTTAAGTATTACCACCACATGCACGTGGCTGGATTTGTCCAGCACGGGTCTGTCCTCCCCACGTAAACTCCTTTAAAGGCAAATTGGAGCGTAATGACTTAACGGTTGACGCGCCCTTAAATATAATAAACTTAAAACAGAGAGTAATGTGTGATTGCCTACATCGTTTAAACGAAGAACATCTTCCAAGTAAAATCATCATGCTACAAATTACTCTTGGCACGCTCCCTCGTCTAGCAACGACTTGGGCGTTTTCCTAGTAGGCCTATAGAAAATGTTGTTGGACATGCAGAACTGTTTGCTAACCATTTACTTTGTTTTCAGGCAGCGCTGTTCAACGGAGGTCGGCAGTTCTGTGGCGGCTCGCTCATTGACAGCACTCACATCTTGACAGCAGCCCATTGCGTCGCCCAGTGAGTATACGCTTTGTTTTCATGTGTCTGTTATTATACGATTTTACAAAATAAAACCGAAATTTATTTGCATTTAGTACGAAAACGGCCAGGGTAACACTCAATAGGTGTTGACGATAAGTTAATTCTGGTAGTTTTTACGCATAATTGGATGAGCGAAGCGAAGACTTCAATTTCACCGACCCCCCAAAAAATTTACCTCCGTTGTTTTTTTTTTTTTTTTTGTTTGTTTGTTTGTTTTTTTGTTTTTCCGTCTGTTTGTTCGCTCTCTACCGGGCAAACGGCATATGCGATCTTGATGAAAATTTGACACGACCTTCGTTTTCTCTGAACTTAGACTTGCCACGTTTTTTGGTACAATCGAAGAAATATTTCTCATGAATATCGTACTTTTACGATTTTTTTCGATTTTTAGTGCGATATTTTCGTGCCATTTGGGCCAATTCTGACCAAACGGGTGTGACTACAACGTTCATATTTCACATGGACATTAAGGTAATGGTGATGTATTGCTTTCTGAAAGAAAAAATGAAAAAATAGCCAGAATCTAGCTAAATAAAGCTTTTAATATACGTTTTTTTTTTACTTTTTGTGCGATATTTTCGTACCATTTGGGCCAATTCTGACCAAACGGGTGGGGCTACAACGTTCATATTATACATGGACATTAAGGTTATGGTTATGTAGTACCTTTTGAAAGAAAAAGTGGAAAAATTTAGCCAGAATCCATAGAAATAAAGCTTTTAATACAAGTTTTTTACGGTAAATAATATCAATTGACAAGAAACAAAAGAAACTTGACAACATTCACCTACAATGCGTAGGCAGCAAAACAAAGCACTTGCAAAAGTAAAGATATCCCACGCAAACTAAAGCCTTTAAAAAGCTCATCCATCAACGCGGCGGGACTTTAGCGTTTTCCTAGTTATAAAGAACACGACAAAAAACTGTTTCAAATAAAGTTTTTTTCTTATTTCAATACCCATGTCAAGCATCCACACATTTTGAAATATCTCATCTAATGCCCGAGATATAGAATTTTGAATGTTATCTCTCCTGTACGTTGAATACCATATGATTTTCTTGATTGCTCAGAGCACAGATAACAGAGTACATCAGAGTACTCAAGGGAATAAGCGTAAAAATTAGGCAGTAAGTGATACAGGCAACAAACTTTTCAATTTGATAGATATGAGTGCGGGGCAGACTAAAAATAGGGTCCTTACAGAGTGTCTTCCAGTGAGATCTGAATTTTTAAACTTGAATATTTTTCAACAGTGTTTCTAAGCGATTTTTAGTATAATACTATTATACATGGTAGGAAAGGAATACAGTTTTACATATTGTAAAAGAATGTTCAAATATTTAAATTATTTTAAAACAAAATGGCGGCCAATTGATTTTTTTAAGACAAAAATATTTTGTCTGTTATTTTAAGACTGACTATTATAGATATACGTAATCTAGGGCGACAGTCGTTCGCCCGCAGCCAAGCGCACGACCTGTATACTCCTAGCCGAGTTGGGTGGTTTTCAGCTATCTGCACACGCCGCCCCGAAAGATTTACAATCTTGAAACTCGGTATATGACCTGATATGTGGTCCGTGACCTACAAAAAAAATCAGCCAGATCCGATAACCCGTTCTGTGTTAAAAAAGTGTCTCAACATCGTCGAAAACCTTCCGGTTAGAAGGGGTTGGGGGGTTGGGGCTGGAGGGGGGGGAGGGGGTTGGGTGGGTGGGTGGGTGGGTGGGGGATTCTGCTGATTTGTATTGCCCTGTGAACTGCATTATCGATCGATGTAAGCACCCAAGACTATTTTGAAGTTATTAATATTATCTAGGGGGCTTTGAAAGACTATTGGTCAACAAAATTGACAATATCTAGATGGCAGTTAGAAGAAAAAAAGCATAAAACCAAGGCATAAAACAAACTTTGGTGGTTAGCAACCGCTGTTAGACAGCTTACATCGAATTAATTGAAATTAATTGGAAGCTAACACAAAGGTAAGAACTAAGGCCTAGTCTTAATGCTATGCCTAGGCCAAGGTATCGATATATAATGCTCTGTTTACGTTGCATATTATATTTCTTCTTGGCTTCATAGTTGCTCTAGTGAATAGTGAATTTTCCTTTGACATTAGCAGCCATGTTTTTTATTTACGTAGATAGTTGCAGTTCATAGGGCGATAAAAATCACGTGCACAGAGAGTTGACACGTGATGTGGGCGAAGAAGGTATATCTACCTCTTGATTGACTTATGATCGAGGGTGTATACCTCAGACTCATATACTTTTCCTTTCAAAACCAAAACCATTTAAACCATTTAAATTTAAAACCATTAATAAATATCTAACACATGGGCTCCATATAGCCATGACTTGCATTGTTGTTTGTTTATCACGTCCTTGATATGAAACAAACAGCAAGAAGATGTGATATCCCCCCCCCCCCACCAAATAAAAAATATTGTAAAAAAAAAAAAGTCAGCCAAGCTCTCCTTCCAAAGTCTTCGGCTGTGAATGTTGTGAGATACAGAATTTGAGCCAATCTTTTCAATCTTCCTCCCTAGTTTCGCATTGAAAAGAAGTATAATCATTTCGCCTGTTGACGAGCTCCAAGCCAATCATTTTCTTGGTAAAAAAAAGTAGCAATTTTAAACTCAAAATCATAAAAAATTACTTGGCCATTGACTTTTTAAAGTTCTCGTAATGAACCAAATTCAATGATCCAGTTATTTTTTTATGAATTTTTTTATTTTTATTTTAATAACGTGTAAGCTATGTCTTGGGCTCCAGATGGCCACGACCATGCATTGTTGTAGTTGTTGGATGAGCGAAGCGAAGATTCCTTTTCACTACACTGGAGAAAAAAATCAGGATTTTTTTTCTGTTTGTATTTTAGTGTGTTTGTTAACACGATTCCGGCTAAACCGAACTCCAATTGTGATGAAATTTTCTGGAGGCCTTCAAAATCTCTGAACTTAGAACTACCACTTTTTTTTAGCGCTATCGAAAAATTATTTCTCATGAAAATCGCAATTTTACGATTTTTTCGATTTTTAAAACATTTCTTCGACTTAAAACACCTACATGCTTTATCCGATTGTAATTATTTTCTCACAGAACCTTAATTTTATGAAATATATATTCATGTGAAATTTGAGCGCAACCGAACAATTATTTCTCGTTAAAATCGCAATTTTACGCTTTTTTCTTAAAAAAAAAAAAAATACTTCGACTTTAACACCTACATGCTTTATAATAAATAAATAAATAATAAATTTTATTTAGAGTCTACCCACTCAGTTATGTAACTGATTTTCAGTGGGGGATTTTAAATCAAAGCGACCAAGCCAACCCTGCAGGCCCCGACGCAATCGACGAGTGAGCGATAACCAACCAAAGATCGATATTTTTTTTAATAGGAAATATAGCAATCAGTGGTATGGACAGTGCGAACACCCGCGAATCAACACCAGAATCAACAGGGCCGATTCAGAACAACTCTGAAATTTATTAAGTGGTTCGTTGCTAGTTGCTAATATTTATAATTATCCGATTGTAAAGATTTTTTTTACAGAACCTTAATTTATGAATTAATATATTCGTGTGAAATTTGAGCGCAACCGAAAAATGTATTCTCATGAAAATCGCAATTTTACGCTTTTTTCGTTTAAAATTACGCTCATCCAACAACGCGCCTGACAAAGCGTTTGCAAAGCTTCCTAGTTCATCAAGGTATCGTTCGTTTGGAGTATTGCCCCATGAAAGTCGTGTGCGCTGATTGGATGAGCGTAGCGAGCGAAGCGAAGATTCCATTTCACTACACTGGAGAAAAAAATCCGGAATGTTTTTTTTTTCCTTCTTTCTTTTTTTCTGTATTTTTGTGTGTTTGTCAGCACGATTCCGGCTAAACCGATACTCCGTTTGCGATGAAATTTTATGGAGGCCTTCGAAATCTTCTGAACTGCCACGTTTTTGAGCGCAATAAAAAATTATTTCTTATGAAAATCGCAATTTTACGATTTTTTTCGATTTTTTGAAAATTTATTTTACTTATAACACCTACATGCTTAATCCGATTTTAATGATTTTTTCACAGAACCTTAATTTTATGAATTAAGATATCCGTGTGAAATTTGAACGCAATCAAAAAATTATTTTTCATGAAAATAGAAATTTTGTGGGTTTTTTCTTTTTTAAAACAATTTTTTACTTATTACACCTACATGCTTTATTCTATTGCAATAATTTTTTCACAGAACCTTAATTTTATAAATTTATATATTCGTGTGAAATTTGAGCGCAATCGAATAATTATTTCTTATAAAAATCGCAATTTTTCGATTGTTTCTTTTTTTTAAATTAGTACGATTAATTAAAAAATTAAAAAATTAAAATTTATTTTTTATTTAATTTAATTTAATTTAAAAAAATCTTCAACTTAGTAATAATTTTTTCACAGAACAACAGAAAATCCGCATAACACATGGCAGCTCAATGCACCAATTACGCTCATCCAACAACGCGGCGGGACTTAAGCGTTTCACTAGTGTTATGACCAAACCGCTGCCTGGTCCCAGGTTCACAGAGCTGAGGAAGAAAATAGGACTCGTAGCCAGCAACTCGTGCGAAGGTCGTCTGTTGAGTGGGGGCAGAGTCGATAAAGAAGTTTCCCCATTGGGAGAGTCCCCGTTGGGGAGGTCCTCCAACAGTCCCAACAAAAGTCATTTTTTGGCGTTTGGAATCTAACGTTCCGCGCGACTCTGTGTGACAAATTGAAGGAACTACTTCAATAAAACTACGTCACTTTTCTACTAGTAGTTAACAGTCGTTGACGACGAATGGCGTGAAACGTCAAAATATTAAATACGATCGAATGTTGGCGAATGTTTTCGCATAAAGCAAACTCTCTTTATTGATGAGGATGTTTCTGATGTAGTAGACCTAAGCCTAGGACCTAGGCTGACAATCAGGATTGCTTAAGGTTTCGATTTGAATGCCAAGGGCGTACTTACGTCTGAAAACTGTATTGTGGCCTTGGGCCTAGGCTTCACTTACGTCAGTTAGGCTAAAACAAGGCATATCTCAATTTATTTCGCACGAAAATGTCAGTGACGCCTGCACAACACTTTATAGTACAATAATAAGTAAATAGTTTTAAATTACTTGGGCCCTGGGCTAATATGATTGAAATAAAATTGAAGTTTGATGTTTCGTCTGTCATTTGTTAGTTGCAGCGTCATAATCTACTGACCGTATTTAGCGTGCAGTGCTTTTATTAGTTTCATATAGGAGCCGCCCTCAGCGCGCAGAGCGTTAGATTCCGTTTTGACAATTGGGAGTTGGGGGACCTCCCCAGCGGGAAGACTTCTTTATCGACTCTGGTGGGGGTGTTAAGAGTTATACAACAAACACCTTTCCTATTAGAATAATAATTGTAGTAGAAGTTCTTCGTTCTATCTAAGCTCTCTGGTTCTTTGTAACTAATATCGACAAGATCATAGATACAAGTATAACCCCCCCGACAAGATGTTGTAATGTTTTTGTTTCGAGTTCTATCTTTACCTTTAATAACAGATACTATTTACACATCTATTAAAACTGTCCAAGTTGAGCGTAGCGAGCGAAGCAAAGTTGCTATTCTACTACACTGGAGAAAAAAATCCAGAATGTTTTTCTTCTTTTCAGTTTGTATTTTTGAATGTTTGTTTACACGATTCCGGCTAAACCGATATAGCCCCACTCCAATTGCGATGAAATTTTCTGGGGGCCTTCGAAATCTCTGAACTTAGAACTGCCACGTTATGTAAGGGCAATCGAAAAATTATTTCTCATGAAAATCGCAATTTTACGATTTTTTCGTTTTTCTTTTTTTTCTTGTTGATATTTTTGTGTGTTTGTTAACACGATTCCGGCTAAACCGATTCTCCAATTGCGATGAAATTTTCTGGAGGCCTTCGAAATTTCTGAACTTAGAACTGCCACGTTTTTGAGCGCAATCGAAAAATTATTTCTCATAAAAATCGCTATTTTACGATTTTTTTTTTCGTTTTTCAAAAATGTTCTTCGCCTTATAACACCTATATGCTTTATCCGATTGTAATGATTTTTTCACAGTAATATTCGTGTGAAATTTGAGCGCAATTTTACGCTTTTTTTCGTTTGAAAAATGTTATTGTAATGATTTTTTCACAGAACAACAGAAAATCCGCATAACACATGGCAGCTCATTGCACCAATTACGCTCATCCAACAACGCACCTGAAAAAAGCGTTTGCGAAGCTTCCTAGTTGGATGAGCGTAGCGAGCGTAGCGAGCGAAGAGAAGATTTCATTTCACTACACTGGAGAAAAAAATCCGGAATGTTTTTTTTTTTTCTTTTTTTTTTGTATTTTTGTGTGTTTGTTAACACGATTCCGGCTAAACCGATACTCCGATTGCGATGAAATTTTATGGAGGCCTTCGAAATCTCTGAACTTAGAACTGCCGCGTTTCTGAGCGCAATCGGGAATTTTTTTCTCATAAAAAACGCAATTTTAAGATTTTTTTCGATTTTTAAAAAAATCCTTCGACTTATAACACCTACATGCTTTATCCGATTGTAATGATTTTTTCACAGAACCTTAATTATGAATTAATATTCAGTGTGAACATCTGAGCGTGATCAAAATATTCCCATGCTTGTAAGTTTTTTTCTTTTTAAAAATCTTGACTTATAACACTACAGTTTACGATGAATGATTTTTTACAGAACTGATATATCATGGATTAAGAATCGTGGTTGACTCAATGCGAATAATATTTATGATTTGCAATTTAACGTTTTCCTGGTTTTTGTAAAACGATTTATTAAAAAAATCAAGTTAATTTAGTTATTCTAACTATTTAATTAATTAGTTAATTTTAAAATTAATTAATAAAGTTTCGACTCAAGGAAAGTGTTTGTTGTCCAAACAAAGAAAGTCCGCGTAACACAGGCAGCTCAAGACCATTAAGGAATAAAAAACGCGCGGACACTAAGCGTTTCAGACTTAATGAACACTGTAAAGTGCTAATGGATTATTAATGTACTTAGTATGAGTCTGGAGCGGGCTCGTCGTCAGAAAGTGGGTGACTAAAGACTAAGTAATGAGTGACACGTCGAAAGAGGTGCAGCGCGTCGTCAGACATAGAGGGTTCGACTCAAGGACGCTTGTAAGTGTAATGGAGTGTAATGAATAGTAGGTGCAGCGCGTCGTCAGACACAGAGGGTTCGACTCAAGGACGCTTGTAAGTGTAATGGAGTGTAATGAATAGTAGGTGCAGCGCGTCGTCAGACACAGAGGGTTCGACTCAAGGACGCTTGTAAGTGTAATGGAGTGTAATCAATAGTAGGTGCAGCGCGTCGTCAGACACAGAGGGTTCGACTCAAGGACGCTTGTAAGTGTAATGGAGTGTAATGAATAGTAGGTGCAGCGCGTCGTCAGACACAGAGGGTTCGACTCAAGGACGCTTAGTAAGTGTAATGGAGGGTAATGAATAGTAGGTGCAGCGCGTCGTCAGACACAGAGGGTTCGACTCAAGGACGCTTGTAAGTGTAATGGAGTGTAATGAATAGTAGGTGCAGCGCGTCGTCAGACACAGAGGGTTCGACTCAAGGACGCTTGTAAGTGTAATGGAGTGTAATGAATAGTAGGTGCAGCGCGTCGTCAGACACAGAGGGTTCGACTCAAGGACGCTTGTAAGTGTAATGGAGTGTAATGAACAGTAGGTGCAGCGCGTCGTCAGACACAGAGGGTTCGACTCAAGGACGCTTGTAAGTGTAATGGAGTGTAATGAATAGTAGGTGCAGCGCGTCGTCAGACACAGAGGGTTCGACTCAAGGACGCTTGAAAGTGTAATGGAGTGTAATGAATAGTAGGTGCAGCGCGTCGTCAGACACAGAGGGTTCGACTCAAGGACGCTTGTAAGTATAATGGAGTGTAATGAATAGTAGGTGCAGCGCGTCGTCAGACACAGAGGGTTTGACTCAAGGACGCTTGTAAGTGTAATGGAGTGTAATGAATAGTAGGTGCAGCGCGTCGTCAGACACAGAGGGTTCGACTCAAGGACGCTTGTAAGTGTAATGGAGTGTAATGAATAGTAGGTGCAGCGCGTCGTCAGACACAGAGGGTTCGACTCAAGGACGCTTGTAAGTGTAATGGTTTGTAATGAATAGTAGGTGCAGCGCGTCGTCAGACACAGAGGGTTCGACTCAAGGACGCTTGTAAGTGTAATGGAGTGTAATGAATAGTAGGTGCAGCGCGTCGTCAGACACAGAGGGTTCGACTCAAGGACGCTTGTAAGTGTAATGAAGTGTAATCAATAGTAGGTGCAGCGCGTCAGGACGTTAAGGCTATTGTACCGCCTCTGGCCGATAATTTGAAAGTCGAAGAAACATGTCTGAAAAGTTTGCTGAATGAAAGAAGGCCTTTAAAATAACAGAAAAAAAAATTGTGAATTTTTTTGGGCGGGACATAACCTCAGTTTTGGAAATTATATTTAGATTTTTGGACAAAAGTGTGATATACAAGACTAGTTCAAAATTAAATTTTGACAATCGGTTTTCTGGACATGTTTCTAAACACCTTTAGCTACAACTTGACTATAGCTAAAATAGTTTTCTGAAAATAACAGTTGGTGTACGAATTTTTTTGTCAAACGGTACAAATACGAGTTTTGTGAAATTCGTACACCAACTGTTATTTTCAGAAAACTATTTTAGCTATAGTCAATTTGTAGCTAAAGGTGTTTAGAAACTATGTCCAGAAAACCGATTCTCAAAATTTAATTTTGAACTAGTCTTGTATATCACACTTTTGTCCAAAAATCTAAATATTATTTCCAAAAGTGAAGTTATGTCCCGCCCAAAAATTTCACAATTTTTTCTGTTATATTAAAGGCCTTCTTTCATTCAGCAAACTTTTCAGACATGTTTCTTCGACTTTCAAATTATCGGCCAGAGGCGGTACAATAGCCTTGCGTTCCAATTCCATTTGGTGGATTTCTAGTTTCAAGTATCGACTGCACAAAAATTACATTATTTTGGTATAACAATTCAGCCCACTATGCCTACTTTTTTTCTAAAACGCACTAAATGCACTCTAAAAACCTGATTTTGAAACAATTTCGCCTGCGGTGCTATTCAACCCCCATATGTTTGTCCCACGAAAGTACAAATATAATTTTAACCCCCTTCCCCTGGTTTAATTCCTGCGGACGCTCTTATCACTAATGTATGTTTCTTGATGTAGTACAACGATGTGGCTATCTTGACGCTCGACTCCCCGGTAACATTCACCAAGCAGATACGTCCCATCTGTCTGCCCGCTGGAAGCAGTAGTCTATACAACGGAGTCATGGCGACCGTCATTGGTTGGGGAAGTCTTAGGGAGGGTAAGTCGAGTTCTTCTCCCACGTCCCACTGGAGGCCAGTTTGTTACCAGCCAAGGTTGTACACTGTCAAAAGGCAAAAAATGCTGGGATTGCTTCCATCTAACGTCCAAACAAATATGCTCATTCACTTAAAGATAGGAAGGTTTCTAACTCAATTGTTAGAATCTTTTAGAACTGTATGTCACTTATGGTTTATAAGATGGCTATAGGCCTATAATATATAATATGGTTTATAATATTTATTTTATTATGGCATTATAATCCCCCCCAATATATATATATATATAATATATATATATATATATATATATAAATAATTTGAAGACTAAATAGTAATTAATTACAAATTTACTGAAAACCGGCTTGAATAAGACTGAGGGGAATATAGTCACACTTGGGTAATTTAAGGTCCATTCAGCAAAAATCTTCCATAAGAAATGGCATGCCATGCAATGCAGACCTTTGACCAGGAGGATTCTGTTAAAAGGGACTATTTGCCATGCAACCAATACGTTCATCAGTTCATACATACATATTTAAATGAACGCTTTCACGGTTGTTAATAATGTTCATTAGGGATCCGTGTAATGGTAATTTATTTATTTATAACAATTTTAAACTACCACAGCATAATTTGATCTATGAGGAAAGTAATGCTCTTCACATACTTACGGTTTTTTCCATTGGCATGCACTCGGCGAGTGCATAGATGTCATTGTTGTCAACCTCCACTTGAATAACATTACAAAACTGAACAAATGAAAAGACAAGTGGCAATCCAGTGCGCACTAGGGCGCACTAGTGCGACCTGAGTGCGGCCAATGGAAAACGCCATAAGGAACAACGCAGATGTCACTGTACTTCCAGCAGATAAAGGAAATTGTAAGGTAATCTAGGGCGACGGTCGTTCGCCCGCAGCCAAGCGCACGCGACTGCTAGAAGGCGATGACTAACTCGACCCTGTTTACTCCTACCCGAGTTGGCGGGTTTTCAGCTATCTGCACACGCCGCCCCGAAATATTTACAATCTTGAAACTCGGTGTATGACCTGATATGTGGTCCATGACCTTCCAAAAAAAATCAGACCGATCCGATAACCCGTTCTGTGTTAAAAAAAAGTGCCTCAAAATGGTCGAAAAATTTCCGGCTGGCTGGGTGGGTGGGTGGCTAGCTGGCTGGCTAGCAGGCTGGCTAGCAGGCTGGCTAGCAGGCTGGCTAGCAGGCTGGCTAGCAGGCTGGCTAGCTGGATGTGGATTCTGACGGAGAGGAATCAGAGCCTACAGAGAAAACGGTATATCTTAGAACTATGAAACTTGGACCAAACTTATAGTCCGGGGTCTATCCAAGTTGACCTAGGACAAATTGCAACAGAAGCAAATTTGGTATCATTGGACTCAGAAAATAAAACTTAATAACCAATAAAGAATCCCCTAAAATCCCTAGTCTAATCATCCCCTAAATGAAAATGGGAAAAAAATGGAATTTAAAAAAACTTATTTTTGAAACCTAGTAACCATGGTATGTAATCAAAGCTTATTTAAGTCTTTCGAAAAAAAAATTTAATTGATTAAAATTAATTTTGTGGCCAACAGAGATCAATGAAGGTCAAATTTTGTATGTTTTCAATATAATTTGGTAAACGTTATTCTAATCTCACAATAACACCGCCTGCTCGAATAGGATGAACCCAAATAGACTGCCTGTTTTGTGAGCCAACATTTCGGTCCTAATCACAGTCGATGAAAGAAGAATTTTGCGCCGTAACTAGCACGCTCTGTTGAGTATATGAAGAAACATGACAGGTTCTCTGTTGAGTATATGAAGAAACATGACAGGTTTTGTTTACCGACACACAGTCACACACACACACACACACACACACACACACACACACACACACACACACACAACAAACAGTTCAAAACAGTTAGACCAGAGTCGATAAAGAAGTTTCCCCGTTGGGGAGGTCCTCCAACTCCCTATACCACCCTGGGTTAAATAAAAAGTCGGTTTTTGGCGTTTGGAATCTAACGTTCCGCGCGACTCTGTGTGACGATTGATGGAACTACTTCAATAAAACAACGTCACTTTTCTACTAGTAGTTAACAGTCGTTGACGACAAATGGCGTGAAACGTCAAAATATTAAATACGATCGAATGTTGTCGAATGTTTTCGCATAAAGTAAACTCTCTTTATTAATGAGGATATTTCTGATGGAGTAGACCTAAGCTTAGGACCGAGGCCGACAATATGAATTGTTCAAGATTTCGATTTGAGTGCCTAGGGCGTACTTACGTCTGAAAACTGTATTGTGGCCTTGGGCCTAGGCTACACTTACGTCCGTTAGGCTTAAACAAAACATATCTCGATTAATTTCGTACGAAAATGTCAGTGACGCCTGCGCAACACTTTATAGTACAATAATAAATCAAAAGTAAATCGTTTTACAAGGCAAGGGCCCTGGGCTAATATAATTGAAATAAAATTGAAGTTTGACGTTTCGTCTGTTGTTTTGTTTATTGCATTGTCACTGCATATCGATAATCTACTGACCGTATTTAGCGGGCAGTGCTTTTATTAGTTTCACATTTGAGCCGCCCTCAGCGCGCAGAGCGTTAGATTCCGTTTTGACTTGGGAGTAAGGGGACCTCCCCAAAGGGGAAACTTCTTTATCGACTCTGGTTAGACACACAGACAACCAGAGATCTTAGATAAAGGTTTTTAGTTGGAGCTTCTTTGTCCCATTCGAGCAGGCGGTGCACAATAATGTTTGATGATTGTCTCATTGTTGTAAATAATTAGTAAATAGGCCACACTTGATACGGTATAAGTAAGGCAGAAATTAGCGTTTTAGGTTATTGATGCAATCAGGAGTATAAGTTTTAAAAAACGCTACAAAATGCAATTCTGAAAAAAGGTTACTATACAATGAGAATTGCTTGAGCATTGTTTCTAAACGTTAAAGTGACTACATTGATGAAATGTTCTATAAAGCATAATGAATTTATCCAATTAAAAATACAAGAAACTCCTCACATTTGGTTTTGGTGGAAGAAAAAATTAATGCTACAAAATGCTAAAATTGGAAAATTAATGCTAAATATCAGAATATAAATGCTATTTTTTCATAGCTCTAGGTATAAGTCAATTATGGCAGAAAAAGGTTAGGGCAATGAGTATGTATAGTCCTTTGCATAACGAGAATGACGGTATAAAATTTGGGACAAAGGATGACATATATCAAATGAAAGCTTACGACGAGCACTTTTCAAAAAACCATGATATACCTCTGGCAAATCCAGCTTTCTATGTCAAAACTGAGGTCAAAGGTCAAATTTGTAATATTTTAATTAATTTTTAATGAAGTAACAAAAAATGTTTGAAACCTGCAATAAACATTTTTAGGAAGATAAATGTTACAAATTTATATAAAAAATAAACATTACCCACTTGACCTTTTTTGACCTTGATTAGGGTCGATTTTCTCAACTTGGTCAAATTGCTTAATTTCTGTCGATTTCTTGGACTATATTCATTATATACACGTACTTACTTGTAAATTCTTTATATTTAAGAGTTATAATCGTTATTACACTGTTTATATGGTATCCATTCAAAATGGCGGTCAAAGGTCAATAGGTAAGGATCGTCAAAATCCGTCTTATTACTAAAATATTACTTGTGGGTACTCTAAAGACGTAGAATTTAAATTGTAATAATAATTTAACAATAGTGAATAATAGTAGTACGCCATAGTCTTAATAAAACGTATTTCTTCTTAGCTTATTATGAAATAACTGAATATATTTGTTAGTCTTCAACGTTCCGGGTATTTCGGAATTGGTCTGCTGCTGTAACAAAATAAATGCATTTCTAGAACAAACATGATCATGTTCAGATAAGACGATATGATATAGTGTGATATGATTTTTTACCTTAGCAGTTACTGTCCAAATCGTAGGATCCATCAACTTTTGAATCACTGGAATTTCTATGCTGGGTGCCGACATTCGAACTATCTTTTAGCTTACAAGCATGGGTATACACTTCAGTTGAGCCAAACACTCGCAGGTCAGCATCTTGCAAATACGGGAACAGTTGCAGGCTAGGAGATTCATGACGGCCATAGGTGCTGGAGTTCCAACCATGCACTCCATGCTCAGATATCCTTCTGCCATGGTTTTCCATCCATAGCCACTTGGATCAGGAACATCAGGATTGGCTTCCAAGCAACGTATCCATACCGCTGTTTGGTAGTTCGCTCGCAGGATGTGAAGCAGTAGGCAGTCGTTACAAGGTGGTAACCAATCAGACTTAATATCTCCACACTTACTCCTATAAAACTCGTAGCGCAGCTGGTTGACGCTTGATAGAGACGTAGTCAAACAGTACAGTTTACAGACAAAATCCTCGAGTTTTATATTTATATCGTTAGAAACTCTCCAGTCATGACCCAGCTTGCTTATCTCGACACAGAATGTGAATGTTTTTTCATGGTATTCAAAGCTATCTTTTCTCCTTTACCACTGAAGGACCTCGCCGAGTTAAAACCAGATAGTGCATGGAGGCCAGGGAGGGCGTTGCATATTTCGAATCCCAACGAACTTGCTAGTATTGATACATCAGCATATTGTGCTCGATTTCTGGTGCCTCTTTTTAAAAACATTGCTATACCTATTCTGAAAGAAGCCCAAATGCTTGGAACTAAGACATTGATGTCAGCTAAAACAATCACTGATGATTTAAACCCATTCACTGTTTGTATGCTTGGCGTGAAGAAGAATAAGAGTGTCTGCTTCTTCATATAAAGAAATCAGTTCTGGACACAGTTTCCATTCATCACTAGTAATTGATATGCACTTTACTTCACATGTGACATATTATGTTCTATCACCAAGTGTATTTTTATGTTGATCTGACTTCCAATATTCATACATAAACTTTATAAGCTTGGATTTGTCTTTAGGGTTTTGCAGAAAGCCTCGCCAGTTCCTTATGCAGTGTCCAGAGGTCACATGCTGCACTTCAAGGGAGTTAATATTTCCTCCTCTTTGCTGCCGCTCCGAGTTTTTAATCGAAGTCTCTCTGTAGACGTCGAAAACTACGTCCATCCTTTGGCATCCGAATGCTTCTCCTAATACTGATGTTAATATGTAAGACGAAATCTCACCAAACGTTTTGTCGTTATGATTACCAGACTTGTACTATACTCATGGCATCGATTATACAAACTTTTGTATCATCCATAAAACTCAGCATGTGCAGTGATATTTTCGATCTCAATGCCAAGAACCAACTTATTTGTCTTTCGTACAGTGTCATCTGGTGCTGCTAGAGACCATGGAAGAGGTCCCAGTGGATGTGCCAATACGTCTTCAACTGACGACATTCAGCTATCATAATTATTCGCCCAAAAAGTTTCCTGTCTGCTTTAAATTCTATTTGTTTTCCAGCCTTTGTTGTCTTCAGTGTTTTGTTTAATGATGTAAATGTCTGCAAAAAATTTCCTTTTAAGTGGCTCATAAAAAGCTTGAGATGGAGCGTTTTCAACAAAACATATATCCTTAAAAGTGGTGTAAGCATCATCACCCACTACTTGAGCATTCAATAGATCGCATGCTTTTGATGTTGCTTTGGTTCCGGTAGATATACTTATATAAATCCAGTATCTCCCAAATCCCAATCGAAATAAATTAATCCACTCGTTACCCAACAGATAGCAGACAGAACGTACGTCATTTTCGTCATCTATGATTCTGGCGTTTTGAAGATCCTGGTGCTGAAATCCTACGCGTTTTCTAGAGCAAACCTCTCGTAGTTAACGTAGACAGGACGATTTATACTCGTTTTGAATAGCTTTAGGTTTGAGACTAAATCCATTTGTACCACCGTCGGTTTGCGTGTCTTTATTTACTGTTTCCTCAATGTCTGGTCGACCGGGATCTGGAGAACGGATTTGAATCGCCAAGTTGAACTGAAAACTCAGCAGACATGAAATGTGCATGCAGTTCAGGATGGTTCACAGGCAGTTGTAACATCTCTAGATAGTACACAGGTAGGTATCTTGCATAATTAACTTTGTCGTATGCAAAGCAAAATGGCAATTTATCACGTATTGCAGACAGATGCATAATCCAATGTCCTTCTCGGGTGCTTCGTACCAAACGTAGTAAGTAGTATTTCCACCATCTCAAATAGGAAATCCAGAACGTAGATAGTTCGTTGTTTTCGTTCTTCATGCATGTTCTTCTTCAGGCATCGACAGAAAAAACAGATATGACGAAAACGCCTCCAGCGGCTGGGAATTCGCCCTACTCCCCGTAGTGCCCGCAGGAGTAGAATTTTTGCCTTGACAATACATTGTAGACAAAATAAATAGGTATTAACGCGAGTACAATATTTCCACAATTTGCTTTTCTAATTCAAATTGCTTTTAAAATTCTACGTCTTTAGAGTACCCACAAGTATTATTTAAGAAATTCGGCGAAGTTTGATGGTCCTTACCTAATGACCTTTGACCACCATTTTGAATTAATACCATACAAACAGTGTGATAATGATAAGAACTCTTTGATGTAAAGTATTTACAAGTAAGTACGTGTATATAATGAATATAGTTCAATAAATCGACAGAAATTGCGCAATTTGACCAAGTTGAGGAAATCGACCACAATCAAGGTCAAAAAGGTCAAGTGGGTTATATTTGTATTTTTTTTTTAATTTTCGAACATTTTTCTTTCTAAAAATGTTTATTAAAGGATTCAAACATTTTCTGTTACTTAATTAAAAATTATTAAAAATATTTTAAATTTGACCTTTGACCTCGGTTTTGACATAGAAAGCTGGATTTGCCAGAGGTATATCATGGTTTATTGAAAAGTGCTCGTCGTAAGCTTTAATTTGATATATGTCATCCTTTGTCCCAAATTTTATACCGGTCATGCCTTTTTTGAGTGTTATGCAAAGGACTAGTAGTCAACAATCTGTATACTTAAGTTTAGACGCACTAAAATCATGTTACGTAATAATACAATTCACCGATGGAGATTTCTCACGTACTTCGCATCGAGACTATATTTTGGGACGTACCTGGATCAAAACCCACACTTTAAAGTCCTTACTGAAAATTTTATTCAAGGATTTCCTTAAAAATATACTCGGTAAAATCTCAGATTAAGCCCCTTAATATAGTCCTAAGATATGTTATTTCCACCAAATTTCCACCCCATAAGTAGTAGGCATTGGGGTTGTCTGCGGGAAGATTTTATTTCTGAAAACCTATTACCTAGGTGCCCGCTATAAGGTACTGTACACTCGAGTACCTCGTTTAAAAAAAACTTTTTTTGCGTTTTCAGGGTGTTTCCCAGTCGCAATGGAACGTGAAATGAACTTTGAATACGTTATAATCAGAGCTATTTAGGTACCTGACAACCCATGCTAATTTTTGTTGGGGTGCGATCATTCCTTCCGAGTTAAAAATGGGATGAAAAATTATCAAATCGCTTTTTTAATTCCTCTGCCAGGTGAATCCAAAGCAGTTAAAAAAAGCGATTTTGATAATTTTTCATCCCATTTTTTACTCGGAAGGAATGATCGCACCCCAACAAAAATTAGCATGGGTTGTCAGGTACCTAAATAGCTCTGATTATAACGTATTTAAAGTTCATTTCACGTTTCATGGCGGTTGGGAAACACCCTGAAAACGCAAAAAACGTGTTTTTTTTAAGAGGTACTCGAGTGTACAGTACCCTATAGCGGGCACCTAGGTGGGCACCTTCCCTTAAAATTGGAATAGGTTCTAGGTCGTATTCTATACCTACATTATAATTATTAAAATTATCCAATAAAATTATGCTAAAGCTTGTTTAGGTCCAATCAATCTATAATTTCACATGTTTTTCTACCCCCACCCCTAGTAGTGATTTATTTGATCAACACTTACCAGCATGTAATTTGACATGGTGGTAGATTAAAATATAAGAATTACTATTTCGTTGGGAGGCAAACGATATTTCACCCCAAGTGCCCTCTACCATCCCTTAAAATTGGAATAGGTTCTAGGTCGTATTATATACATTATAATTATTAAAATTATCCAATAAAATTATGCTTAAGCATGTTTTGGTCCAATCAACCTAATTTCACATTTTTTTCTACCCCCACCCCTTGTAGTGATTTATTTGATCGACACTTACCAGCATGAAATTTGGCATGGTGGTAGATAAAATTATATGAATTACTATTGATTGGGGATGATTTAGGGGGTGTTGGGGGTGGGATATCTATTGCCTCCCGGCGGATTGTAAATTCTGGTATTTTTATCTACCCCCATACCAAATTTCGCGCTAGTATCCGGATTTGCTAGACACATTGTTAATACGTGAACGTTATAGAGTAAATAAACAATACCCAAGTTATTTATCTGGGTCGGCGGTCGTTCGCCCGCAGCCAAGCGCACGCGACTACTTAGGCGACGAAACTCGCGGCCCTCTCTCACTCGCTCTCTTTTTATAAAGTGACTACACGGAGGGTCGAATCCGTGACCTTAGCCGTCCGGGCTATGCTCTTACCAACTATAAGCTATGCAGCCACCAATTTAATTCTTACAAAAGACGAGTATAATAAACTATTTTATTTTATTTTGGTAAGAAATCGTTTCTTTATTTGCTTCACCTGAAATGTATTGATATCTAGTTACGTATTTAGAAAGTGAATCAAACTCCGTCTAAGCCGTACATCCGAGCAATTTAGATGGAAAATTACATTTGAAATTTCCCTCTTTCTTTGAATTATCGTTTACAAGTATTTCACGCCTTGATATGAAACAAACAGCAAAAAGATGTGATATCCCCCCCAAATACAAAAATTTGTAAAAAAAAAAAAAAAAAAAAAGCAGCCAAGCTCTCCTTCAAAAGTCTTCGGCTGTGAATGTTGTGAGATATAGAATTTGAGCCAATCTTTTCATTCTTCCTCCCTAGTTTCGCATTGAAAAGAAGTAAGATCATTTCGCCTGTTGACGAGCGCCAAGCCAACCATTTTCGTGGTAAAAAAAGTAAAAATTTTAAACTCAAAATCATAAAAAAATACTTGGCCATTGACTTTTTAAAGTTCTCGTAATGAACCAAATTCAATGGCCAAGTAATTTTTTATGATTTTGAGTTTAAAATTTTTTACTTTTTTTACCACTAAAATGGTTAACTTGGCGCTCGTCAACAGGCGAAATGATCTTACTTCTTTTCAATGCGAAACTAGGGAGAAAGAATTAAAAGATTGGCTCAAATTCTATATCTCACAACATTCACAGCCGAAGACTTTTGAAGGAGAACTTGGCTGCCGTTTTTTTTTTTTTTTTTTTTTACAAATTTTTGTATTTTGGGGGGTGGGGGGGTGGGGGTGGGGGGAGATAATGAAAACATCTGAGTATACCACAAGAAAATGAATAAGACTCCTAGAAGATCCAGCTTACAAGAAATCACAATTATGACCCCACTATTTACTTAGAAAAGAAAACTAGATCCATCATAATGAGTAATCCCATCGATCCTGTGACACAAGATACTTGATTCCACGTGAGGAGTCAACTCGCGTTCCTGGTATGTATGGACTACCCAAGGTTCGCAAAGTAGATATTCCACTGATCGCGCCATTCCCCGGCGCTAGTTCGGTAGTTATATTTTTCTCTTAGCTATTGGTATTTCTTGTTTCGTATTCATAAGTTGCACATATTGTTATCACCTGTTTGAATTTCTGCCTATCAGACGTCATTTCCTGGTTTTCTCGCGTTCGACTTTATGCAAGCATCTTGTCAATGCAGTTCACCTCTCGCCTTCACTCGATGAAGTGCAAAGTTCGTTTTCGTCTCAACTTCTCTCGCTCGCTACTCGCAACGCACGTGTCCGCTCTCCGGACATTGCACTCACTGTACGCACTCAAGCGCGTAGCCGCCTGCCGCATCCGTCTTGGAATACAACGACGGGTTTCCGAGCTGCAGTCCTGGGTTCGATTTGCCTTCCAGGCATTCTCTAACTTCCTACTCATATTCCAAACTCGAGTTTCTTTATCCCTGTTCTCTCTCGCGGTGGGCTTAACATCTCGCCCATCGTACTTACCTCTGCACTGCCTCCTTCAGCCTACGTCAAGATTCGGGGTAAGTTCAGATCAAAAATATATACAGTCCATTATTCTCGGAGTTGAGCACCTCGGCTCGAACACATGGTCCTCCGCAGCCGGATGCTACGGTGATTTTCCGCATTTTTCGCAAATATTTTCTCATTCAAGGTTAGTCCTTGTTGGTCATCGCACTACACACACGGTGTTGAGTGTTGTAGTTTTCCGCTCTCGTGTTTCTGTTGATTGCGCTATTCAGTGTAATTGTCTCTTACGTTGTTTCCTCTTATTGTTGATACTTGTAATCTCCGTTCATCATGGAAGAGTTGCAAGCTCAGCAGAAAAAGTTAGTTGCTCGACGCGAGTTTATATTCGCGTCCGTTCAGCGAACGTATAATGCGTTCGAAAAAATAAAACCCGATCAAGTTGAGGCATTTAGGCCCCGTTTTGATAATTTGTCTCAATTGGAATCTGATTTCCGCGAAATCCAAATGTCTATTGCCGAACTCAACACCCAAGTAGTTCTTCCCGCTAAATCGATCGAAATAGACAAAGTTCAAGACAGTTTTGAAACGCTTTTCTTTGCTTGTAAGTTTCGTTATACTACGGTTGATAAATTAAATCAGCGCCCTGTTGTGACTCAACCTGGTCCTCTGTCCGCCTCAGTTCAACCATCTCTTGCATTGCCAGTCATAGATCTTCCCAAGTTCAAAGGAGACATTTGCAAATGGCCCGAATTCTATTCTCTTTTCAAATCTCTGATCGATGATAATAAATCATTAAGTAATGTTCAAAAGTTACACTATTTAACAACTTCATTGTCTGAAACTCCGTTGGCCCTCATCTCAGAGTTTCAAATAACTGAGGAAAATTATCCCCTCGCTCTGAACACTCTCATCTCTCGTTATCAAAACAAGCGATTACTAGGGAGTTTGTATGTCCACAAGATTTTAGATTTTGTTCCTCTAAAAACGTCATCCTATGACGGTCTTCAAGCGTTTCTAAAAACACATCGCAACTCTGTCGACTCTCTGAAAGCTCTGAATATTCCCGATTTAGGTGATTTCTTATTGTTATGTTTGGCATTAGCTAATCTCGATGCGTCATCTCGCAAGGCTTTTGAAAACAGACAAACATCTAATTCAACCCCCGAGTACAAATCGCTAATCGATTTTCTCGAAGACCAATCTAGAACGATGGAGTTATGTGCTGTCGGGAAAAGTTCTGTTACTACCGTCAAAAGTTCTCTCCCTTCAAAGCGAATTAACACCTTGTTAGTGTCGTCACCTGCCTCGAACAACAATGTGCAGCGAGTACCCACTAACTCATCTCGTAATCACTCTCATTCAACTGTGTCCGCTTGTCCGGTATGTAAGGCTTCTCATACATTGTACCAGTGCAATGTTTTCCGTGGTTTAACCATAGACCAACGTTATGACACGCTGCGCCAATTAAAACGCTGTTTTAATTGTATGGGTGCACATCTGCGATCCCAATGCACTTCCACGAAATCATGTTCTGTGTGTCAAAGCTCTAAACATCATTCTATGTTACATTCAGAATCCGCTCCGTCTCTCGCTGACGATACTCCTGTCACCGAGCAAGGTCCTTCAGCGCCCCAGACTCTGTCATGTCAAGTCCAGGCTTCGAGCCCCACTCATCAAACTGTCATACTAGGCACCGTTCGCGCACTCATTAGTGACGCGCACGGGATCATGCAACCCTTTCGCGCGGTTGTTGACTCCGGGTCACAAATCTCTGCTATCACTAAGTCGTTAGTGCAACGTTTGGGCTTGAAAGTCAATCCAGCCACCGCCCAACTGTCAGGTGTCGGACAAACTAATACTCGAGTGCATGGTATTGTGCAATGCAGTTTAGCTTCTCGGCTCTCTGGGCAACCCTCTATGCATGTCAATGCACACGTTCTCTCAACTATTGCCGGCAATTTGCCTACATCCTCCGTGTCCACTGACGTCATAGAGCGCTATCATGACCTTGACCTCGCTGACGATCGCTTCAATGTACCAGGGCCCATTGATTTCCTCATTGGTGCCGATCTCTACTCAGACATTCTCTGTAAAACCGGACACACGATCATAGGCAGCAAACCTGCCGCACTCAAAACGGTTTTGGTTGGGTAATCTTAGGTCCGGTCCACGCTACTCAACCAGCACCTGAGTCATCCTACTCATTTCTCGCTGTGACACGCTCCGCGTTGGAACCTACTCTCCGTCTCTTCTGGGAAACAGAAGAAGTCAGTCGACCTCCCTCTCTGGACCCAATGGATTCGCTCGTTGAAGAGCACTTCATTAAAACTCACTCTCGCGACCCCTCTGGCCGCTACTCGGTCGCTCTACCATTCAAGCCTGATTGCGTCATGCCAGGCTACAATCGTGACGTCGCGCTCAAGACTTTTGTCAGTTTAGAGCGTCGTCTGAAGCGTGATCCTCCACTTCATGACTCATATCATGAGTTCATGAGTGATTACGCTCGTTCACTGCACATGCAGCCTTCCTCTCGACCTGCGGAGTACATAATCCCGCATCATTGTGTACACAAGGTCACAAGCTCTACCACTAAACTGCGAGTGGTATTCAACGCCTCCTCTCCTGATAAAAGTGGAGTCGCTCTCAACCACGTCCTGCTGAGTGGTCCTAAGCTTCAAAGTGACCTTCCCACTGTTCTAACCACTTTTCGCACTTATCCTGTAGCTTTGTGCGCGGACGTGAGGCAGATGTACCGTCAAATCCTTGTGCACCAGGACGATCGTGCTTTTCAGCACATATTCTGGCGTCCTGAGCCCTACTCTCCTGTCGTTGAGTACGAGCTCAATACAGTGACCTACGGTCTCACTCCCTCTGCCTTCCAGGCCCAACGAGTGTTGCAGCAACTGGTCGTGGACGAAGGTGCTAAGTTTCCTCTCGCTTCACGCGCCCTTACTTCAAACATCTACATAGATGACGTAGTTTCAGGCGCCAGTGACCTTGACGAAGCCCTCGTGCTTCGTGCTGAGTTGCAGTCACTCACTCAGTGTGCAGGCATCGAGCTACGCAAGTGGGCTAGCAATGTTCCTGACGCTCTTAGCTCCCTCCCCAAGGACCATCTAGAAACTCCCTGGTCTTCTCCAACGACGAACAAACTTTGAAAATTCTCGGTCTGTTGTGGGACCCTCGTTCCGATTGCTTCAGCTTCCACACTCTGCCCTTTGTAGGTTGCGTCACCAAACGGTCCATACTCTCCTACATCGCGCGCATATTCGACCCACTCGGGTTTCTCACCCCTTTCGTCTCCTGGATGAAGGTGTTCATGCAGAATCTCTGGCTCTTGCGCGTGGAGTGGGATGAATCACTCTCGGAATCACTCTCTCAGACTTGGCTCACTGCCATTGAAAGCGTGCCCAAGTTGAGTGATGTTCATGTTCCGCGTCTCCTTGTCATGAACGATGCCACATACCGGCTTGTAGGGTTTTGCGACGCCTCCGAGAAGGCCTATGCTGCTACTCTTTACTTGCACGTTGAGACGTGCTCGCAATCTCACGTCAGATTGTTGAGAGCCAGGAGCAAGGTCGCGCCCGTCAAGCTGCTCACTGTGCCCAAGTTGGAACTCAGTGGAGCATTGTTATTGTCTAGGGTGCTTAAAGACACCCTACCCGCTCTCAAGCCCTTGCACATAGAAACAGTGTTGCTATACACTGACTCCACTATCGTGCTCGCTTGGCTCAGTACCCCCCCGCACCAGCTGAAGACATTCGTCGCCAATCGGGTAGTCGAAATACTCGAGACCACTTCTCCCCTGAATTGGGCTCATGTTAGTTCTGAAGAGAACCCTGCCGATTGCGCCTCTCGGGGGCTGCTCCCCCTGGACCTGTTGAACCACCCCATATGGTTCTCTGGTTCCCCCTTCATGCGTTCTCCCCCCTCCACGTGGTCTCGCTCGGTCCCTTCGGTTGAACCCAGCCACGACTTGCCCGAGCTGAAAGCGTCTCCCACGGTGCTGATAACTCATGATCCCGTCATTGATCCTCTGCTTGTCAAACTGCAGAGTTTCTCCTCGCTCTTGAAAGCCAAGCGCGTGTTCGGTCACGTGGTACGCTTTTCCCGCATCTTGCTTGCTCGTCGAAGTAACTTGCACCCCCTCTGGTCCTCTGCTCCCGTCCGATCTTGAGGACGCGATGCGCCTGTTCGTGCGCATCACTCAGCAGCAGTACTTCGCTGATGAGCTCAAGCAACTGGCTAAACACTCGTTCGTGACCCCCCGCATCGCCACCCTCAAGCCCTTCATTGACTCCCGTGGGTTTGTCAGGGTGGCGGCAGGCTTCATTATTCTTCTCTCCCCGAAGAAGCTCGTCATCCCCTCTTGCTTCCCAAGGAAGCGCATTTGTCCGCGCTCTTGTGTGATGCCTTCCATCTCTCCTCCTTGCACTCTGGCCCCCGCACTGTGCAAGCTCTCATTCAGCAGATGTATTGGATTGTCTCTCTGCGTGGTTTGTTACGGCAACGCATTCGTCGCTGCTTAACCTGTTTCAAATTCCGCGCCAAGCCTAATCAGCCAATTATGGCCAATCTGCCTGAACCTCGCGTTAAGCCTTCGCGTGCGTTCCTCCACGTGGGCACAGACTACGCTGGCCCATTCTCAGTGAAGACGAGTCCTCGTCGTAATGCCTCCATCGTCAAAGGCTACTTATGTCTCTTCGTCTGCATGGCCACCAAAGCTGTGCACCTTGAGCTGGTCTCTGACCTGTCCACTGAAGCTTTCCTGGCCTGTCTTGATCGGTTTCTCGCCCGGCGTGGACTCCCAGCTCACATTTACTCCGACTGTGGCCGTAACTACGTAGGTGCTGCTCGCCTCGCTCCGCGAGATTACGATTCTCTCACGGCAGCTGAGACCGCCATCGCGGACAAGCTTGCACTACGTAATGTTAGGTGGCATTTCAACCCCCCTTACGCTCCTAATTTCGGTGGACTTTGGGAAGCCGGGGTAAAATCCGCCAAGTTACTCCTGCATCGACTAATTAAGGACTCCGCCCTTAATTTCGAGGAGTACTCCACCCTGTTTTCACGCATCGAAGCCGTGTTGAATAGTCGTCCGCTTTGTGCCACTTCGTTCGACCCCCTGGATGGCCCAGATTACCTCTCTCCCGCACATTTGTTGATCGGCACCTCGCTTCTCGCACCTCCCGAAGTTGCTGTCGTCGAGAATGCCTCTCACCTCTCTCGTTGGCTTCAAGTCCGTCAACTGCATCAAAGCTTTTGGACACGTTGGTCCTCTGAGTATCTGCACACGCAGATGCAGTGTGGGAAGTGGGTGCGCGCGTGCCCGAACCTCAAGGTCGGTGACGTGGTCTTCGTGTTGGAACCCGCTACCACTCCTTTGTCTTGGCCTATTGGCCGGGTGGTACAAGTGTGCCCTGGCAAAGACAACGTCGTCAGAGTGGCGTCCGTTCGGACTCCCAAAGGAGTGTTTACCCGTCCGGTGAACAAGTTGGTGATCCTCCCTCCTCCTTAGTTATTCGTTTTGGCTCGGTCTTATAGTTGTAGTTCTTAGTTATTTCTCTTGGTCCTATCTAAAATATCCATTTTAGGTGGGCGGTTATGATCGCGCCATTCCCCGGCGCTAGTTCGGTAGTTATATTTTTCTCTTAGCTATTGGTATTTCTTGTTTCGTATTCATAAGTTGCACATATTGTTATCACCTGTTTGAATTTCTGCCTATCAGACGTCATTTCCTGGTTTTCTCGCGTTCGACTTTATGCAAGCATCTTGTCAATGCAGTTCACCTCTCGCCTTCACTCGATGAAGTGCAAAGTTCGTTTTCGTCTCAACTTCTCTCGCTCGCTACTCGCAACGCACGTGTCCGCTCTCCGGACATTGCACTCACTGTACGCACTCAAGCGCGTAGCCGCCTGCCGCATCCGTCTTGGAATACAACGACGGGTTTCCGAGCTGCAGTCCTGGGTTCGATTTACCTTCCAGGCATTCTCTAACTTCCTACTCATATTCCAAACTCGAGTTTCTTTATCCCTGTTCTCTCTCGCGGTGGGCTTAACATCTCGCCCATCGTACTTACCTCTGCACTGCCTCCTTCAGCCTACGTCAAGATTCGGGGTAAGTTCAGATCAAAAATATATACAGTCCATTATTCTCGGAGTTGAGCACCTCGGCTCGAACATCCACTAAGACCTAGTCAGTGCTGTGGGCTCTCCTAAACATGCACTAGCAAAGTACGTCGCCAAGCAATTTCAACTTGTTGTAGAGATTCATATGTTAAAAAATAGACACATTTCATAGAATTACTAAAAAGTTGGACGGTCAACCTGGTGATCTTCTAGTAAGCTTCGATGTAGTTTCCTTATTTACAACAGTCCCTGTGCAAGAAACACTAGCTATTATTGCAGAGAAAATAAAACGTGCTAAACACTTATTGACTCTAGCTGATCACTGCATGACGTCAACATATTTCATTTATGAGGGATAGTTTTATAAACAATTGTCAAAGGAGCACCCAAGGGATCACCTTTGAGCCCCGTTGTAGCGAACTTCTTTATGGAAAATCTAGAGGTAAAGGCACTAGATTCTACTCAGCTTAAGCCCTCTTGTTTAAAAAGATATGTTGACGGATGTTTTTGCTATTTGGTCCTACGGCAGACTTGAATTGGTTATTTTCCTAGATCACCGTAACAGTATTCATCTAAGTATCAAGTTCACAATGGAAATAGAAGTTAATGTAAATGAAAGTTGCGTTTCTTAGATGTCTTAGTGACGAAACGGGCTGGTGGAAGTCTAGGACACTCTGTGTACCGCAAGCCAACTCACACTAATCGCTGTCTAAATGCAGCATCCCACCACCTCCCTGCACAGATCAACTCTATACGGCTGTACCATATTCACTTGCCACACGATCCAAGGTACTGTCAGATCACGAACATCACTTCAGAGATGAAAGTGTTGCGCGAGGCATAACAATGCAATGGTTTCTCTGAAACTATTATAACGAAGGCTTTTAGTAAAAAAGTAAATAATAGTAAAGAGATCGACAACCAAGAACCTAAACCTCGTGCTCGTGCTACCTGCCTTAGCCAGCCTTTGCCAGTCTTGGCCAGGTGCCACAGACAAAATTGGGAACCTTCTTGCAAAACACGATGTAAAAACAATATTCTCTACTGATCGTCAAATAAGTACATATCTGAGAAGTTATAAAGACACTATCATTAACGAGTCAAAGGGGGTGTACGAGGTGCCATGTGGTTCATGCGATAGCCCGTACGTCGGTCAATCTGGATGACGAATCTCCGTTCGTATTCAAGAACATAACTTGGCAGTGGAACATAGAGAAACGTCATCAGCACACGCTCAACATGCGAAACAAGAACACTAGGTACCGGATTGATTTCAATAGAACCCGAACACCTTGCGCCTCGTATTATTCGAGAGCTAATCGAAATTGAAAATCGTCCAGGAAGTATGAATAAACGAGATGACGGGAAACGACTGCCAGCTGGTTGGAAACATACCGTATTTTATTAAAGTATTGCCATGTTACTCCACCTTTAGGCCTACTACTGACTAGTACCCTACGGATAGTACATCACAAAATGTTAGTGATATACCAGTAGCTGGTAATGTTGGCCCTATAACTAGGAGCCAGAGTACAGCTCTTGTAGACTTAAACCGTACGACTATTACTAACGCTAATTTAGAGGTCGTTTGTATTGTTCCTACTATACTAGAAATCACCTACATCGAAGTCAAGGTTGAGTAATCAGTAATAGTAGCCTAAATTGCTTTCATTGTTTTAATTTTAAGCCTATGTTTTATTTACACTTTGGATTGGTTTTCTTTTGTTATTGTTATGTTTTCAAAATGTATTTGATTTGAAAAAGTGCTATGAAATTAGCACGAAACGTTGTCTAAATAAAAAATAAATGAATAACCTATGCGGATAACCAAAAGCTATAATGAACATAACATATTATATTATATGCTCAGTTTCAAGGAAATCCGCTGGTATTTGGAAAAGCAGCATATTTGAAATAACACGATTTAGTGACGCCATCGTTAACCTTACACAAAATATGGACACACATTTTTTTGTAAAGAAATTTGATGGTGAACATTTTCGCCAACAGAACCTTTTGTCTATCTTCGACCATTTTATAGATGCCATTTTCCAAGAAGCTGGTCATCATTCTGCTCCGTTTTTGAGGTATTTTGTCTCTTTTTAAGGTCACCATCTGAAAGATAATTGGATGAGCGTAGCGAGCGAAGCGAAGATTCCATTCTAATACACTGGAGAAAAAAATCCGGAATGTTTTTTTTTTCTTTTTGTCTGTTTGTCCGCACGATTCCGGCTAAACCGATACTCCGATTGAGATGAAATTTTATGGAGGCCTTTGAAATCTCTGAACTTAGAACTGCCACGTTTTTGAGCGCAATCGGAAAATTATTTCTCATGAAAATCGCAATTTTACGATTTTTTTTTCGATTTTTTAAAAATTTCTTTGACTCATAACACCTACATGCTTTATCCGATTTTAATGATTTTTGCGCAGAACCTTTATTTTATGAATTTAGATATTCTTGTGAAATTTGAGCGCAATTGAAAAAATATTTATCATAAAAATCGAAATTTTACGGGTTTTTTCTTTTTTTAAACAATTCTTTGACTTATAACACCTACATGCTTTATCCGATTGTAATGATTTTTTCGCAGAACCTTAATTTTATGAATTTATATATTAGTGTTAAATTTGAGCGCAATCGAGAAATTATTTCTTATAAAAATCGCAATTTTACGATTTTTTTTAACAATTACGATTAATAAATTAAAAAATTAAAGTTAATTTTTAATTTAATTTAATTAAATTTAAAAAAAATTCAACTTAGTAATGATTTTTCCACAGAACAACAGAAAATTCGCATAACACATGGCAGCTCAATGCACCAATTACGCTCATCCAACAACGCGGCAGGACCTAAGCGTTTTCCTAGTTACAAAATTTCTACTCGACAGAAATGTTCCTCCTTGAAAAAAATTGTGTTCTATAGATTTTTGGCGTCCTTATTGGATTTTTTTATATTTAAATTAGTCTTTAAGTCACATTATTCATCTGGAAAATAAATTATTTTTAAAATATGTATAAATTTTCATCCAATTTATCGATTTAACAAAAAAGTGTTAGAAAATGGTCAATATTGTGTGTATTAGGTATTGGCAGCCCTATTGGATTTTGAAATTTGTTCGGATCGATATCATAGTCACTATTATGTAAATAGCAAGAATTTTTCCCACGATGTAATAATATAGTAAATTAAAAAATAAAAAAAATAGGGAAAGAAAAGGTTTTTAACTAATATAATAATTTAATAGTTTAATAGTAGGATTAATAGGTTTAATAGATATACATTTTTTAACAGAATTAGATGCAATAATTGTACTGTGCTGGGTTATAAAAAAAGGAAATTAATTTTTCATCAAACTCCTACTTAACAATATTTGTGTACATCATTTAATCTACAAAACGCAAAAGTTTTAACGCAAAGACAATACTTCAAACACCAATTAACTATCCTGACATGGTTAACACTCAATTCTTGACAAAGTCCAAAAAGCCAGAGCCAAAAACAATCAAGTGCTTTATAAAAATCAGATTCCTTGTAAAGAGCTTAGGCTCGTAGACTCGTAGTAGGAACACAGAAAATTGTGACCCATGAGGTCACATGGCTAAAAGAGGTCGATACATGCATGTGGTTGGTTTTGATTGGTAGGATGGGTTGCATTCATTGATCGTGACATCAAAATATTGGCGCGCGATAAGTATATTTCAAAGAAGATATTTAACAAGAAAACTAAAATATATATTCGAACAAAATAATAACTGACGAGGTCCCACTTTTTTTCAGTGAAAATATGTATTAATTGTAAAACGTGTGCAAATAGCTTATTGTCATTTTATGGTACTTTGGTATTATACTATATAGAAAATTAATTTTGTAAAGCATGCCATGAGCATCATTCATAGCGAATAATATTTTGTCAAGAGAATAACGAGTTATAACATTCCTCAGGTGGCATGCAACCAGGTGTTTTGCAGAAAGTGAACATCCCAATCTGGACTAACCAAGAATGCAAGGCTAAATATGGCAACGCTGCTCCCGGAGGAATTGTCGAGCACTTCTTGTGCGCCGGCCAAGCTAGCAGAGACTCGTGCAGCGTAAGTAATAATAATAATAATAATAATAATAATAATAATAATAATAATAATAATAATAATAATAATTTGATCACCATACATTTATGACAAATTGCTATAACTAACTAATAATGTCCTCAAAGCGGGCTTATGCTTGAAAACGTTATATTCATACTACCCAACTCTAGGGAGATGAGAAGTGATTGGATTTTTCCATGTGTTCTTTCAGTAATGACAGCTACATTGCAGTCTTGATTGATTCATATTATGGATATCAACAGTCACAACAATTAGCAGTTTAATGAAAGTTTGTCTTGTGTCTCGATAGCTCATTGGTTGAGCTATAGCGCGTTAAGCCTATTGGAATAATTGTATGTTAGGATTTTCGGGGATAATCACATCCCTGAGCACAGAGTATAACAAGTTTATTTCGTTAGTTAGTTAGTTAATGTTGTTTTAGGGCACTCAACAGTAGAGTTATCAGTGCCCATGTCAATTGTATTGGAATCTTCCAAATTTTCTTTTTCCATAATTGTGGATTACCACAATGTTTTCTTCTTTCCAATGGGAGGAACGTAAGAGAAAACGAGGAGGGTTAATGGGAAGGAGTGAGGATGTTGGATAGGATGGGTTTAACTGGGTGGGAACGGAGGAGTGCTCGTTGCAGAGAGGGCCGGCAAGTATGGAGACGAAAAAAGTGAAAGAAGAAAATAAATATGAGTAAGGCTGTGTGAATGAAGAAAGGTGTGATAAAAAGTTGCGCGAGAGCTCTCTTTGCAACACGCACCCAAACCGGCCAGAGCTCGCCCTTAGTTTTGGGGAATACACTACTCCCCTACTCACAGGCCAAACCACGGGAAGGTAGCGAGTTGGACTTTGAAGAAAGAACAAGAAACGTTACAAAAACGTAAGACGGAAGTCAATGCAATGAAAGTTAACATGAGTAGATAAACAAGCTACACATACATGATAGTACATGGTTAGTGGCGTCTGCCAATAGGCGGCGTTGAGTATCGTGTTACACTGCTGGAACTAGGCCTATCGGGTACTAGCCGTACTACAACACCCCCTCTTAACGTTCATATTATACATGGACATTAAGGTTATGGTGATGTAGTACCTTTTGAAAGAAAAAGTTGAAAAAGTTAGCCAGAATCCATAGAAATAAAGCTTTTAATATAAGTTTTTTACGGTAAATAATACCAATTGACAAGAAACAATAGAAACTTGACAACAATCACCTACAATGCGTAGGCAACAAAACAAAGCACTTGCAGAAGTAAGGATATCCCACGCAAACTAAAAACTTTAAAAAGCTCATCCATCAACGCGGCGGGACTTTAGCGTTTTCCTAGTAGTAACAATGGTAGTAAGAAAATCAGCAACAATGAAAACGGAAAACTGCAGCTATGTTAAATTCAAGCAAACAAAGGGAAAGAAAATTCTAGAATTTATAAAAGTAGGGAATTAAAAACCGCCAAAAACACCTCACGATTGAGCTCTCAAGTCATCTTATCAAAATCAGTTATTAACACAGGAAGAGAACACTGTCTTGTTTAGGATCAGTCAACTGAATCACTGTCCCTCACAAGGAAATATTAAAATAACAACATTGCTCAACTATTGTTGAGTCAGCACCCTCACTCCCACTCTCCTTCCCTTCTGCATCCTAGTCGAGATTGACTTCTGCTTGACTGCCGCCTCATAAAGTGGACAGCTTGAAAGTTTACCATTTGTAACTTAGAAAAGTGGATGGAAGTTTTGTTAATATTAGGCTTGAAGAGCAAAAATAGGTAAAAATGGTAATTATTGATCGATGAGAAGTTGAATTAATCAGGAAAAAGGATTATGTCAATTAGCAATAATATATGTAAGAAACATCAAGTTTCCACTGACAATTATATTGATGACCAGTAATGACCAAACTTTAAATTTACTTTAAATATTGGATTTATTTTAATATCTTATTTATCTTTTAGTGTCTTAAATGTTTTTATTTAGTTTTCCAAGTATTTTTAGAGGGGCGACATGGATTAGAGGTCTGCACGGGCCCGGGCCCGGGCCCGCGGGCTGGGCTCGGGCCTTGTTATGCATTTTAAGCCGGGCCCGGGCCTGCTTTTCACTGAATAAGACGGGCTTTTTTCGGGCTTTATGATGTAATTTGAAATCGGTATTTGCAATTGCGATCACAGAAATGTTCCTCGACCACAATTTCACCGTTTTGTTTCTCGTAATAGAACATTTCATCCCCACCGTGACGTTCATTCGTATATCCCATGGTAAAAACTAAAAAATCCACATGCTGTTGCTTTAAATTTAACCTCTGAACGGGCTGTAACGGGCCTACTTACACTTATGGCGGGCCCGAGGCGGGCTTTGATAAGCTAGTTAAATACGGGCCCGGGCCGGGCCGAGCTTCTAGAAGTAGGCCCGTGCAGACCTCTAACATGGATCGTCAAAAGTGTGCCCCATTAGAAAATGGACCTTGTATTGTCACCACTCTGCTTCTGTGAGAGAATAATGTAAGCAAGTGATTTAAAAAATATATATATTTAAATACAAGAAGTCATGACAGTTACAAAATGGTTGTTGCAGTCACAATTGGTCACTTTTTTAATGTTTGTTACTAATTAGCAATTACTAATTAGGACAGCCTAGTAATGACAAAAGATAATGATCAGTTTTATAATAAGTTTATTTTAATTTTTAAACAATAAACTTACAGTTAACATTGTGGCCCGTGAGTACAAAGCAAAAATACATTTTTCAAAATTTACAATGTTGACTACTACATACAACATGTTAACATAAGCTAAAACTAAATAAACCATTTACATAGCATACATTTCATTATTTGATCAGTAGGCCAACATCTCTTCAATAAATGTATGTACAATTCCAAAATACTATCCTTATGAAAGAGGTGGATACATATACTAGACAGTCATGAATAATAGTCTATTATTGATTTACTCCTCTATTATTAATAGATGATTCTTACCTGTCAATATATTCATATTTAACAAAAGAAACATATTGAAGGCTCAATAGAGCTTATCATAATGAAGATTTTTTCATTGCTAGAGCAGGAACAATAATTGAGGCATCAAATTTTCACGTTCGTCAAAAGCACAAAAAAATGAAAATTAGTTTTACCATTACCCTGAAAAAACAACATTTTCAGTTATATTTTTGGCATGGCAAAAAGTAAGAATTTCAACTTTTAGAGTGAATTTGCCTAGTCGGTTAAAACTTAAAAGAGCTACTTTTTTTACTTTCAGTGGTCTAGATGTCGAGAACTTCTTTATCGAATTCGGTTTATTTCTGACCCAAGATGGCAACTTTTTATTTTGATCTGAAAGTGACACAACACATGAAAAACTATCTATAGCTCTAAATAGGCCCCTGTATGCATTGGATTATTAATTCTACTTCAAACTGCCCATTTTTACCTTTTTTTTACCCCATGTAAACAAATTAAGATTGAAAACACTGCTGAAAGCCTGTTTATTCAAAGTTTTAAGGGTTTGAAAACACAATTAACACCAAGCATTAATAAGTGCCCCTATCAATAGACACAAATCAAATGAAAGGTTACCAGTTACTCACGTATGAAAACAAAACATTAGTCTTTCAACTTTGTTATAGAAAATTTACTATTCCAATCAATTTTGAGTTTTGACTAAATTATTGCTTAAAACTTTCTTCCAGGATAATTTAGACAACGCAAATAATTCTTCTCCACTAGATGGCGATTCACACACAACAGCAATTTAAGTTTTGAATTCAAACTTTTTTTATAATTTGGTTCTTTTAGCTTTTGCCTATGCTATTATGGTATTAAAATATGTTAGTATAATACCAATACCAGCCCAGGAAAATTGTGCATCAATCCACAACAGTAAATGAACATGAGCTTGATACAGCATTTCATTTGAGCAGTAACTAAGCATAAGTTTAATTTCAGACTCAGTGATTTTAATTGCATATTTTTTAAGTGTCCCTCATTCTCCTGATGAAACCCAGAAGGAACTGGCTAAACAGCTTCTCAGCATGCAGCCTCATTTTCAAACAACTAACCTATAATAGTGGGGTGTGATGAAAGGAATGCCAAAAGGCTGGATCATGTCATAACCTATAATAGTAGTTGATAGGCCAAACTCCTTTTACAAAACTATCTTAAAAAATAGACTAAATTGCTGAATAAATGTTGAATTTCTTCGAGCTGTGAGAACTGGCACAGTAGCCACTTTTAATAGAACACTTGGAAGTTTAGGATGTATATAATATAATATTGTAAACTTATACTAGTACTATATCAATGATGCCCATGTTGATGCTTAAGACTAAGAGTCTTCTCGAGACAAACATGTACTTGGCTCGCTCGTAAGCACTCAAATTAAGATGTAATAAAATGCTCTGGGGAAAAATTGAAACTACATATGCAAATTCTAAAATGCACATGACATATTTTTATGCAGAACAACATACAACAAACAGAATTGCTTTTATGTAATAAACCGTACTATTCACCATTGTTAAGCGTAAAATCAACGCGATGAGAGCAACCTCTTCTTGTTCCCGTTGCGTCGACTTTATGCGTAACCATGGTGAATAGTAGGGTTTATTACATATATCAATTCTGTTTGTTGAATGTTGTTCAGCATAAACATATCTGTGACATGTGCATTTTAAAATCCTCGTATGTAGTTTCAATTTTTCTCCCGAGCGTTGTACATCTTAATTTGAGTGCTTACGAGCGTGCCGTTACATGTCTGTCATGTGAAGACTCTTAAAAGTAATTTTAAGAGTATGATGTGGGACTAAAGTTTGTCTAGATAATTTTAATTTTATGTTGATGTAATTGACGAGATCGACTTTCTATTTAAGTATTTCATTCTGGTTAATGTTATAGATTAATGTTAACAATTTTTTTTCTGTTTTCTTTCTTGTTTTTAGTATTTGGAAAATAATATTTTTAAATTGTTATTTTCTAACTACTATCTTATATCACCTGTTACTGTAAACTGAATAATATTAACTGTTTGAATAAATCAAATCAAGTAAATCTGAAACTAACAAGTAACAACCTTGTTCCACCATATTGCCTAGCAACCGGTTGGCAATTGTAGACATACAATAACCCACAAATTAAACTGAATACAATAGTAGGTAAATGAATATCAGTAGTTAGTGAAATATGAATGTTATGTGTTCCTTGTATGAAATGATTTCGTCTGATTTTCAGGGTGACAGCGGGGGCCCACTGATGATCAACCAAGGCAGGTGGACGCAAGTGGGGATTGTTAGCTGGGGCATCGGTTGTGGCAAGGGCCAGTACCCGGGCGTGTACACGCGTGTCACCTACTTCATGTCATGGATCACCAAGAATCTCAAATAATACGACATACACAGACGACGTTGCAACACTTTGGAAATAAACTTGTTTGAATTATGTAATGCCAACACTAAACATGTTGTACACAGCTACATGTGATAAAAGAAAATAGAAAATTGGCACTTTCCACTATTATACCACTCACTATCTTGATTCACGATTGATATAGCAGTAGTAAGTTACACATAAAACAAAAGTGATGGTAATATCAAAATTATTGCCAGCTGATTATGGCATGACTACATTAAATTAAAAAATGGAAAAACATTACTACCAGTAATTAGTACATTCATATAGATTATAACATCATGAATCAGTGTTTAAGAGGAAATTCATTGATGATCAATCACACCATCACTAATATAATGGCAATGTTAGTTCATTTTTTCAGGCTTACGCTCCTCAGGAGTTTGTATTGTAACTCGTTATATACAAAATACAGTATTCACAATGGAATGTGTTTGAAGATTAAGAATGCAAAGCAGTTCACTGCAACCTATTACTGTATTGCTTCCAGCCACCAAGAGTATACTAAATTCTAAATTTATATTGCTAAAACAATTTTTAATACATTCCAGAAATTAAAAATTAACTAATACATCTATGGGAGACTGGGAGTGTTGCCCAATAAATGAAATTGTGAGCTAAAAACATTACATATTCTGAACATATACTATACTGAATACTCTTTTAAACTTTAATTAAGATGCTGATATAGGCAACAGTAACTACAGTTTCAGTCTCAAAACTATGAGTCAACTTGTTTTTTTATAATATTGTGCGTGTAAAACATGTAAGATTTTATATTCGATGTAGCCGGCCTATTAGTGTTTTGTTTTTATTAGTGTCACTTATCAGCTTTTATGCTAGTCAAACCATCTGACTGCACAATATTTTATAAATATAATGAAAGAGACACCAAGATAGTTGTGATAGTACTGTATGAATATGATACATTAGTACTAGTAGTAAAATAATAGGCCTGAAGACCTCACATTGTGTACATAATACGCAGGCAAGAAGATGACTTCATCTTTACTTGTAAGATAAACACACAGCAATGCAGTCTTAGAAACTCTACACAGAGAGAGAGAGTGGCTGAAAGGATAAGCTTTAAAGAATTGTTATTTGATTCTATAATCTAGGTTATGAAAACCATGCTTTCACCCTGTGACTAAAAGTCTATGTATCACCGCAATTACTTGCAATGAATGGGTGGGATGAATGTATTCACTTTGTGTACTGGGGTGATCCTCTAATAAGAGCTAAAAATACAATGGTAATACTTTGTACACCTAAAAATAGTCTGGATAAATGGTGTGAAATAAAGTTAACTTATTTTAAAAATGTTGTTTTTATTTAGACTTACGGGTCAAAACTGGAGACGTTGAGCTGTTGTATGCTGTTGCGTTCTGAAACGAAAAGAGTATGGTCCATAACTTGGCAGAAACAACATAGATACTATACAACAATATATTTTGGTTTCCCTCAATAGGTAGAAAGAGGCCCCTCCTGCTCAATCTAGTAGGTAGCCGCAACAAACCGAGGTTGCAGTGTATAGCTACTAGCTAGAAACCCAGCACCAAGGGCCACTTGTCATAGTGGGGGCTTTAAGCCTAGCAATCACACCCTTCTAGCTTTGCCCGGCTAGAACGCGCCATAAATAAATTACATAATTGTTTAAAGTGGCTCGAGCGAATGTACCAGCAGACTCAAGAGTAAAATATTATTATTCAGTAACAAAGTAATACTTAGTATTTTTTATACTATTAGATAATCTTACAACTGTAGTTTATTTTACTACTGTAAGTATTAATTTATTTTTAGTTGTTACATTTAAGGAAAACATATTTATTTGCATCTCTTATTAGTGCAGTTGCTAACTGACTAGTTAAGTATTTGCCAACCTCGGAAATCGAAACGTCCCATCAAAATAACACGTTAATCACTAAATTAGGCTAATGGGCCTATGGAGGAAATAATGCTATGTTCGTTAAACATTAAACATTCAATATGATTGGCTTTCATGTAATTATAAATAATAAATATACGATATGTAATAGTTGGAAACTTCTTCTTGAGAGTTTTGCCAGCCTAGTATTTGGCTTGGCAACATGGCACGGGCAGCCTTCTCATTCTGATCGAGTGTGGATGCGTCGAGAGAAACGCCACCTCGAAAGTGTTTCATACCAAAGTAAACAATAATTGCGTACACATGGTATGTACGGACGTCAATTACATTCAAGAAATATTGGCAGTAGGCTGTAAAAGTATTAAAAGTTCTTATTGCCACCATAATACTTTTATGCTCGTTTTGAGTCAGTGTGCATATCTTCTGGGCTGCAAAAGTACCGCTCTGGACCGGCCGAACACTGTAGTCGCTGCTGGCCCAAAGGTTAGCGTATACGCCTTGCACGCGAAAGGGCGCCGGTTCGAGTCCCGACTGGGAAAACTTTTTTACTTTATTTTACTGATCCCATCATTATTGTTTACTTCTTATCTATATGACGGGTATGATTTTTATAACTTTTCATTGGAAATTACTCGAACACGAAGACATTCTTCCCTCAACGTTTGGCTAGGGCAAGGATATAAGCTTTGGGCTTATAGTGTAGCAGGATTTTTCGCAGGGGAGGGCACGTAGGTTAATACATAAACAAATAATTTATGTGCAATAAATGTGGTAAAGTTGAAGTATTTGTAGGAAATTTGATGACTTTTAAACATTCTTTATGCCAGTCGGTTTGAACATGAAGTTTGGCGGTATTGTTGGTCATTAAGTTTCATACAAGGGCGAGTTATAAAAGCACTTTGAACTCCTCTTGAAACCTTTGGTCTGAACTACGTACACAGTTTTTACAAAGTGGTCTGCGAGCGACACCCAAGTAGGCTATAACCATGGATAGTGTGATAACCACACTAGCCAAATTCCTCTTGCCTACAGCGTCTGATGAAAAGTCGTAAGTAGATGGTGCTGTCATGGTTTCTCAAGGAGGTCTTTTATATTTTTATTTGTTAATTTATTAAAATTGTGATCATTTAAATAATTGCCTACATCGAGGGGGACGAAGGACTGAGACTGAAACGGTGTTGTACTTGTAGATGTCAAATCTAAAAACGAAACAATACTCTATTACCTAACAACATTGGCAAGACTTGAAAAACTAACCCAACAATGCATTTAAATTACGTTAATATACAAATTAAAACAACTAAGTAGGAATAATCGATCTAACTTTCAGCTGTTAGCTAGGAACAGAAATCATCACCTGTGTACTCGCCGCTAAATTTAAAAGTGGGATAATTTACGTAAATTTAATTCCTGAATTGAAATTCCAGGGGGGGGGCAAGTGCCACCCCTTGCCCCCATGTGCCGACGCCCCTGTAGTGTAGTGCTTTTACCGGCTTCAGACTGCACACTGCGCCCAATACATAGGTATTTTTTTTGTATATGAAAATTATGCAACTTATATCTTGCATACATGACATACATATATTGCCATAAATGTGGAACAGAAGTCTTTCGATATGGGAATAATTAACTTAAGACTCAGTATCCTAGCCGGAGGTATTTCTTTTCTTCCTATCGTCGGTAAAGTAGATGGTCAAATCTTCCGACATGGGGGCGGGTTCTTATGAAGCCTCTAACAAAAGAGCAGGCGACCGAGCTACTTTGGAGACCAGTCCGACCAAGACAATCTTAGAGATGAATGGAAAGTTGACAAAAGAAGCCCGAGTCGAGGAAAAGGGTCAGTTAGACCTGATCCTCTAGTCTTCGCCTGGCGAGGAGATTCATTCATCCATAAAAATATTCAGTCATTAAAATTAATTTGACATATTTTACGGTATTACCATGAAATCGCGATATCACGAGTAGTTTAATGTTGGATTTGAATAGTGCAACTCCTGTAACCCCAAAAAGTGTTTTTAAATGTAATTTTATGTGTATTTTTAACATAACTAGGTGTTGTTCGTTACATTTTCGTTAATTATGTAATTTCAGTATAATTTAGTAAGAACTAATTTAAATATGCCTAAGTATATCGATATAATAAAACATGATTTTTATTGATAGGCCTATATATTATGGTGTTGAATTCCTACAGTAATAAATTAGATTGGATTCGTGTTATTATAGCTTGTATAAATTGTTTTTAGTGATTTTGATTCACCTATCACCTGATTAAAAATATACCAAACTTTTGTTTAAAAACATAATTTCGACTAATTAATTGTTCTACATTAAAAAAAGCTTGTCAAAATTTTGCTAGAAACGCTAAATATGGTATTATTTCCACTCATAGCTATAATAATTTTAATCATGGAAGCATGCGTTCGCAAACCCGTCTTCTATTGTTATAATGGGTCCGCGTGCGATGTTTGTCTGTCCAGTTTTGATTGCCTCCCACCAGTTATCATTTTAGAAACAAGAGTTGAACCTCCCGTTTGCGCTTGAGATAGGTTGGTGTCTAGCCTACAAAGCAAAGCGCATCAATGAACAGCCGTGTATCCATTCAATTGGAATTAAATTATTCATACAGTTAATGTTGTCAGGTGATAATTATTTTACACCAGAAATTCACTCATTGTTTATAACATAGTTGTCAACCAAACCAACAAGTTATGCATGTTACATAATTAGTTTGTATTGTAGGCGGTTCACACAGAAATAAATGCAGACAGTTGTTATTTTGTCAATACTTAAAATTAATTGATAAACACCCCAATGTAAAATATATCAATATCACGACCATTGGTGTTGGAGAATGTGGTATGTCCCAACATAAATCGTAGTAAATTAGTAGTAAATTCTTATAATAATTCTATAATTACAACACATTTCATCCAGTCAATCAAGCATTCAACCGGCCCAACTTTGCTTCAAATTCTTTAGTCAAAAACTTGAAATAAAGGTGGGAACTAAAATGTTTTCATCGAAACCCGAACAAAAGATCTATTGTCGTTCTACCCGTGAAAAAGGTATGATATTTTCCATGGCCATCTACAACGTTTTATATGCACTTTTATCTTATTCACATTTCACGTTTCTGGCTATTTTGATGCTAAATAATTGATTATGCAAATGGGAGCGAGATTCTGCTTGGCTGAGAGCTGTTGTGAGCTGTTAGTGGGTTACCCAAATGTATGATTTAGGGTTCCCGCTCGATTTTCGTGATGGAGCAACGCCGCATATTCCAAATAGTAAAATACGATTTTAGATTGATAATTTTTTTAGGTGTCACTTTTCTACCCCTTGCAGAGGGTAAGGGTGGAGGGGGTTGTGACTATTTTAATTAAAATTGGATTTTTTCTTGGAAATGAATGAAACTTTGTTATTTTACTAAAAACACATTGCCGAGTTTGAAAAAAAATACAAAAAGTAAAATTTGTGCCGCCATCTTGGAAAAATAATCACTTTTTAGACATGTAATCAAATAGTGAGAAATTTATAATGCTGGTGAAAATATTTAATCAAAAAACATAAAATGTTAAGTTTCCTTAAAGTAAAACACTAAATTTTTTAAAAATCGGTTCATAATTGCTCGTTCCACAAACATTTGATTGAAGGCACCTGTTGCTTAGCTAATTAGGTTATTGTTAAAAGTCGCCTACCACATACCGATTTCGGATTGGAGAGTTTGTAAATTAATTCCTATAGACCAAACATTCGTTTATATTCTAAAATAAGCCTACTGTATTATCCAAACTGTATTTTTTTACAAGTAAAACTAAGATTTCTAGTTTTACCATTTTTTTTCTTTCAAAATTGGTGTTTTCTTAAAAAAAAAACATTTTTCGAAAGCTTGTATTGTAGGTAGCATTTTTTAGATAATACTTTGAACTGCATTTTTAATGTAGGGTTTTCTACCACGTTTTTAGTTGCGTTGGCGGATGAGCCAATTTGGTTTATTAAGTTGATCCATATTTTAAGACTGTTGGATGCACTCGAGCAAACGAGACTTTGACGCAGAATGCAGAGGTTAAGTCAGGATCACTTGCATTGACGAAGCTCTATCGTTTCATTCGTTTGTCCTATCGCCATCGGGTTGTGGTTTGCATTTAAATGTTAAGTAAGAATGTGTGTATGGCGCGATCGGAGCACATTGCTTACTTTTTTTAGTAACTGACCGTATAATTATCTCACTAAACAGGTAATTTGTAGTAATTACCCAAGTTTGCAAAGGATTTTTTTTTTTAAATGTTGAAATGTGCTCTGATCGCACCATGCGATCATCCTTTATAAACAACATCCCAAAAATTCAAATTGATTGCGTGAAAATTGGAGGTCGTAAAGTGATCCAGACTGTATGTAAAATTAGCTGAATTTGCCAAACAAGCGAATTTCTAAATATACATTTAAATGTAGAATGTTGAAAAATTGTATAATGCTAGTTAATTTTCAAGATGGTACTGTTTCATACTTATTTAAGTAATCCGTCTGGGCCCGGGGAAGGATTGGCCTAGAGAATGAAAAAGTAGTAGCTAGTAAGAGCGGAATATATTACTCCCCGAAACTAGAGGCGAGCTCTGACAATCGTCGTCGGGGACACCTTCCCTTCCCTTGACGACCTCCCCGACGACGATGACAATACACAACGAACGATGACGATGACAAAGACGACGACCGCGACGTGAGAACCCCCCTTTCCTACCCGTACCCGTGGCTGGTGTGCATGTGCCTCTCCTCCCCATATCCCCTAGGCTAGAGTGGTGCATTATGATCTAACGGTTGACGCCCCCTTACCCAAATAAACCATAAATACGCTAATAGCTATTTTTAGATACATATATGATAACGGTTCAATGGCAATTTTATAATTTATAGTACCACTCATTAAGTTGACATTCACCACTTTCAGTATTGCAACGTCATCGTCGCTCATTTCCCAGCGTGACTGCACACGCACATTTCACTAGTTCCATCACCCCTTCGAGTGCCCGTAGAAGATTTGTTACTGGCACCTAGTGATTACTTTCCAATTTCCAACCGTAATCTTTATGGTGGGGGGGGGGATCCTGGTTGCATTTGTCGCTATCGCTAGCCCATACACTAAAAATAAATAGGGTACAATGGAGCTCTTGTTGGTGATAATTTTTCTGTGTGACACCCTTGCTATTAAACATACACCATCGAATGACATTACCGGTTGCACTTTTGAGTGACTGGTAAAAAGCACGACAAACAAAGTTTTCTAGCGGAAATAAAATTGTTTCGTCTAACTTTAGAAGCGATTCCAATTCTCCACAGAGCATATTATAATATCTTAACCGCCCCAGATGTATTTATATAATTATTGCAGAAATGAAATTAGTAAGAGGAGTATAGAGGTGTAGTTAGGCTTGACAAAATCAGGAGCAAGGAAATTAAGAAGAGAGTTGGAGTTGACAAGTTTTTGTTCAAAATAGGAAGAGAAAGATTGAGATGGTATGGACGTATGAGAGAATGGGACAAACAGAAAACTCGTATGTAACAATTGCTTTCTTTGAATATTATTCTGGCTGAGACCTTACAAACAGAAAAAATTGAGCAAGTAAGGAACTTGTTTCGACAGTTTCGTTTTTGTTGTGACACTGTATTGTGTTACCAATGTAGTTTTACATTTTGTAAACCTTTTGGTCAGGGGCTCAAATGTTATATTCTAACTCTCGATTTCTTCCATAGACATGCTTTGAGTATTGTAACTGTTCCACTTTGTTTCGTCGAAGAATATCATTTTGAACCTAATCTGGTATAATGCGTTTTGTTGTAAGTTCCACAGACTTAGACTCGAGTGTAATATTCATTGCGACGTTTTTCTATATCAGAAAATAAATTGTCTTATAGATCTTTAACTTATTTGTAATGTACGTTCAAGTTTTCAGTTTGAGTAGTGATAAATGTCGATGGAAGAGTTAATAAAGTTAAACAGTTAAACTTAAAACCTGTTCAATACAAAGTTTGCTAGATAACAAAGAAACGACATTTCGGCAGAGGGTCTTGAGGAAAGAACTGACCTGTTCGAAACCGAATGTAAGAATGTGTTTCTTAATACATTTATTACATTGTGTCGCCAGCATAACTTGTGATACTGGGCATTTTGTTTATCAAGACAAGCATCATGGTTGTATTTCACTGTTCCATCATTGGAGACATGAACATTGAATAGCCGATGTAAGATGTACTGCACTCCCTGTACTCAATTTGTGTTCCTACTTTATTGCAAAAGAAAAACATGCCCTTCTCAATTATTGTTATTGAAGTCTATCGAGTAAGCCTTTGTTTCGTATGCTCAAAATCATTTGATGGATGCTAGATTATCTTGTTGCAATCTGAATAAGCAACAATCTGTCCCTATCCATAAAATATGTGGCATTTTTTGCAACGCCGCGTTCAAGGCTCTCACATCACTCGTCCACTAGTGTTGATCTTGTTGACACACAAAACACATCTTCATACTTTCCACGATCATGAATTGCACTCAGTACTTTACCAATGTGGTAGAAATAGACTCGAAACTAAAGAAATAATGACAAAGTTTAAATGCTTCATTTTAACAATAATGTTTTAATAGATATACACTTATGAAATGAGCTAGGTCCAGAATACGACCGAAAATAATCAGATGATTACAATACTTTCAATTGGCTTCTAGCACCATAATACAACAATCAAACAATTACTTGAACTTGCGGAATTTCAGGTTGTCTAGGAATTTAACAAGTTAATACATTAATAATTTCTTGGATTAAAAAATTGGAATCAATGAAAAATAACTACAAATCAAACACACTTTAAATGATGGGTTCTTTCTATAGCTGCGACTTTTCCATTGAACAAATTTACAGTGTTTTATAGTTTCACGACAACCTGTGACTTGTCCCCCAGTTTAAGTAATTTTTAGGGAGCGACTAGTTTTGTTTATTTATTAATTATTTAAGAAGCAAGAAAGAAGAGGACGATAATGACGAACAGATGAAATGGAAGATGAAAAAATTGAATGAGAAGAAAACATGACAGGCCCGGCAAGCCGGTGTTAATAAACTCTATGTGCCTTAGAAGATCTGGTGGTTATAGCCACCCCCTGACCCGAATTATGTTGGAAACAGGTGTAAGAAATATATATACATTTATTTACTATTGCAATATTACTATTCGAGACGATGCATGGTGATATATGAGGGTGATCAATTTTACAAATATAAAACCAATGCCTTCTGCGGGATTCAAACCCACGTTCTTCAAGTGTACGCTGTGAGCCAGCGCCCCAATAACCGCAGGCGGCTTCAAGCCATTGATTCACTGTTGTATTTCATACATTATATTTATTGATATTTTCCCGCGTAATAAATTAAAAGCGCGTAAAGGTAGCCAATTGTTAATAACTTCCCATATTGGAAGGAATAACGTAATAAATATGTATATGGATTTTTTTATATAACGTCTATCCTATTAATAACTAATTTACAACGGAGGACAAAACGGCGCTCGTGTTCGTTTGAGCATGTGATTACTATTTAAAATCCATGGTTTGACCATGGTTTAACCAGGATTTTAAAATATGGTTTGATGCCAAGAAAACCACTGCCTTCTACACAGAATGTTTCACTATTTCCCAGTTGAATAGTTGTGTTAATTATGCCACTACCATCTGAAAATATCCGTTCATGATTTTATAAGTGAAAATATTCAAAACAGGGTTGTCCTATAATATCAACATAAAAAGTGTAAATATCAACCGATTTTAAAAATTTCAAAAGTTTTTGTTTAAACAAACATTAAAGAACGTAATTAAATTTATTTTTAAATTTTAAAATTTTACTGCAGTTTACACCGGTAAATAATGTCGAAAATTTGAGATTTTTTCCAAGATGGCGTCTTTTTTTGAACTTCTAGTATTTTTTTTTAAATTCAGCATTGTGTTGTTAGTAAATCTACGAATTTTAAAAGAACTTCATGGTTTTGTTTTGTGTCTATGGTAATAATCACAAAACCCTCCACCCCCACCCCCTGCAGGGGGTGGGGGGGTGACACCTAAAATTTTTATCAATCTAAATGTATAATTAACAATTTGGTAAAGTGCCGTTGCTCCATCACAAAAATCGAGCGGGAAACGTTTGGGCTACATACTATGTGTGTTGTTTGAATTGTTTATTGCACCTACCACTTTTGAAAAACAACAATTCACATGCGTTTTGTTGAGTTCTATAGGAATCCGATTCGCAGACCTTCCCAAAAATCACTCAAAGAAAAAATAATTATAGAGATAAGTTATTACTTATTATCGTATTATAGCTACTCGTAAACACTTTTAACCTATGTACACATTTTGTACCAGATATGACATAATATGTAGCATAGTACTTTAGATTACAACAAATAACAATGCAAAATGGGTCTCGGTCTGAGTCCCATTTGATTTGAAAGGATCGACAATGCCCTACGAATATAATATAATATAATATCGTTCTCGAGTTGAACTGTACCTACACAGTTTCTCGCTCCTGTCCTGGGTTATGAGATGGCGAATCAGCGGCTACCATCTAACCAATGGGTGAGTGAGCTCTCTCGCAACCTGACAATTCATTGATATGACCTTTGAGTATAGAACATACTCAATGATATGACGTTCTGACCACACCTCAAACAAAAGTGGAAATAAACCAAATATGAAGTACAGGTTGGATTTTATTTGAAAATTATACAAGACAAAACGTACGACGTAACGATTGCCTTCCCCCAACTTTTTTTATAACGTCTTTCCTATTCAGTTAAAAAATCGATTTACAAAGGAGGAAAACTAAATAAATCTACTTACATCGATGCAGATACAGTAATGCACTAACAGATAAGTAAATATTTGGATTACTAATAGTAGGCCCTTAGGCCCTACAACAACAATGTATTAAAACAATGATTTTGGTAACAAATTAAAAAAATATATTAAATTCAATTAACTTTTGAACTAAATAAAAAAGGGTGGGAATGAAAAGAAAAAAGAAAGAAAAGAAAAGAAAGAGAAAGAAAGAATTAAAGAAAGAAAGAAAAAATTAACATAAAAAAAGAAAAATGAAAAGAAACAACTGATTTATTAGACGATAATACAAAAGGGGCTGGAGCAGTGAAGATGTGCGGTTGCAGGTGGCCACTGGCCCGCCGAGTGCAAGCTTACTAACATAATAACCACGTTATCCGGTCGACTGCCCGGCGACCTGTTCACAGCGGTGCGCATGAGACATCTCAAAGTTGTAAAATTAGGGTTTCTGTTTCTGAGCGAGCAACACTCGTGGTATCGGAGTCCATTGAATATTGATTTCCACTTCGTCACTTACCAAAATCCATATATCCAAAAATACAGTACATATAAAATACAGTATATACGGTAGGTGGGTCAGCGGTTACAATACGAGACTAATTCATCTGGTCACCGGTTCGATTCCGGCCACCGTCAAATCTGTCTGAGGTTTATTCTATTTTTTCCTAAGTCATAAAACGAATGGTGATATCTTATCATTCAGGCCACTACGATATGCTGTTACTGTGGTCATGTTGTATTTTATTCTATTGAGAATAACCATTTATTATTAACTATATCGAGATTGATTCGAGGGTGGCTTTTTTTAAACAAAGATTTGCATCTTTATTTTTTTCAGTACAAATATCTTGTAAAAAGGCTAACGTTAGTTTTAGCTCATGTGCTTTGTAATTCAATTAATATTTTTGTGATCTAATATTAGGCAGAGAAAATATTAATGCTATCTAATACAATTTTAATTATTTTTTACTGTCATACCTCATAAAATGAATGCTGGGATTGAGGTCACGTATGAGAGCGTCATCCCATGTGTTCTTCCTTTCCCAACTCTCCGACCACAGCGCAGGCATGTGCGTTTTTATGATGGGAGAGTGGGAGCATTGGCGAATTTGGGGGTGGGGGGTGCTACCCCCCCCCCCCCAAAGGGAATTAATTGGTTTAACCATCCCCCTATAAAGAAATACGATTTAAAATTTTGATTTAAATTTTTTTAACATACTCACATTACAGCTTACGCCTGACATTTCTTCTCTTCTGCGTATCTCCCAGCGACTCTGTGTGTTTGCGTTTCTTCGCAGCGTCGTCGAGCTTACTCTTCATTTCTTCTTTGTTTCTTCTATCTTGATCTAGTTTCTCGAGTCGTTCTTGTTGTTTCTTCTTATTATCCTCTTGTTTCTTGGCATGCTGTTTTGCGCTTCGACGATGTATGCAGGATTTCTGATTGGCATTGAGCGGCGACGGCGAGGGTCAATCAGTTCCGGCAGTAGACAATCAAAATAAAAGTTTTGTAATTTTGAACACATTTGTTCGTTCCAAAACGTGTCGTCTCGTTAAATTTTTTCGACTTTTACACCAAGGGACGTCCACACTGCAAATAAGCAGTACGATCGGCCTGTTACGTGAAGTTGCCCTTGTACTTGATAGTAATACATGTTGTTGGTGTCGATACATGTTATCTGCGTTTTTTCTTTATTCGTTTTCCAAAACTTTACTTTTCTCTTCAAAATGGCGTCAAGTGGGGTCATATTTTTAGCCGAACTGGGACATTTCACTTCCACGATTCCGTCATTTTCAATCAAGCCATCGGGAGTAGCCCCCAAGTATGGAGTATTGGGGTCGACAAATAGTCCACACTTCTCTATGGTTTTGCCTGAAATATTCTCAACCGCTTTTATGGCATTTTGCTCATTCGTTTTACCCCATTCTAATGCATCAGAGGTGAAATAGTCGTGATCTCTATAGAGCAAGTCGACCACAAGGCCTTCACAGCTCGTGTAAGGCCTCCTGTTCTTGTTACATATCGCGCCCATTTTTTATGCAGTTATGAGGTTGTGGCGAACTTCTTTCCACTTACTACACCCGCTTTGCAGAATTGTTTCTCTCTCCAGCTTATGTCGGTCTTCCTCAGTCAGTCGAAGATTACTTAGAAACTCTGTTTTTCTAATTTGATAGAGATCGTCTGCCATATCTGGTTGCTGTGAATTCGGGCCGTAATCTTTGTCTGGCAGAATGACACTACTAGATTTTGCTTTCAGTCTGTACGGTTTACTAGCGTTGACAACTCTGTCTCTGCGCACTTTACGCATTCGCCTTGCTTCTACTGTTTTTGTAAATACACCTGGGCTGACGTTGAACATGGTTTTGTGCAGTTTTATCAATGGTGTTCGAGTGTTATGTGACACAACAGCGCCCGCAACCCTCGCTTGATATGATCGTTTTAGAGAATAATTTACCCTCTTGCCCCCAATGAACTTTGCAACAATCGAATTGTATTGTTCGGCGACGTTGCTGTCGACGTCCTCGATCAGGCTTCGGGCGTGGTCTGCTATATAATTGACAGCCTGCATGATCGGTACAAATACACCGCTAGATTCTAATTCAGGTACCATATTTGTTTCATTCTCTTTTGGACCCTTACAAAAATAATTGGCGCATTTATGGTGATCTCCGAAAACGTGACGTGGCCCGTTTATGATGTCTTGCCGCAGATTTCTTATTTTTTCGTGGGTTGTCAACAACTCTTCCTTCCTATGGGCTATGGCAGAAGTGATGCCCCCTCAAAGTTTGAGAATTTTCCCGCCGAGTTCTTTGCGTAGGGGGATGTGTTTCAATTTTGAATTGAGGCTAACTTCTTTAATCTTGTTGCAGTAGTTACGTAACAAGTGATTTCTGCACTCAATTTTTTCGACTGACAAGTCAACATAAGGTCTGGATTCTACTATTTTCTTGTACACGCTGCTATCTCCGTCGGCAATTAGCTTCCCGTACTTGATGCCATACATATCCATGCTTGTCATGAATCCTTCTACGATTATGTCTGACTCCATACTCGTAGAGCTTCCGGTCCAATTTTTATAGCAGGCGTGTTCTTTTATTGGTACATTTGGGCTAGCTTCCGATCGGGCACAAAATGTACAGTACTTGTTTCGAACACCAATATACAACACTTTTTTCGTGCGGTACCCAACAATGGCAGCCACCCCAGAGAGAGAATTAAAATTAACCCTGTATGATCGTTTGGCCCAACAACCATCAGTGACGACTATGATAACAGGCACTCCGTGTGCATCTACGTCACCATACTTGATGGCTAGATCAGCTTCTTCCTTGGCAGCTACCGCCATCTCAATCAATGCAGTTATTTCAAACCCATCAGCTACCTTATCGTGGTACTTCGCATATGTGTTTGGACCCATGGCTGGCAAGTTGATTGCAGCGCTCAACTCTTCCAACTGAGAATGACCCATGCCGACACAGATAGCCCCCGTAACTGCTGCTGTGTTCACATCCATGGTGGTGCGATTTGGGTCGTCTGTGTAAACTCGGTGTTCTGAATTACACATACGACATTTGAAAAGAAATATAGTTAAGTATATCCACGACGGACCTCGCTGACTAGTTCCATGTCACTAAACGTGCAGCCGATAGGGCTATGTTTATCGAGTTCTGCAATACGTCTCAAGAAATACCTTACATCCACAATTCGTCTGCCGGTGAGTTCAAATGGCTGTTTCGTTGAGCCAACGTTCGCCGACAAAGTAACGAGATCAGGAATTACTTGGTCATTCTCAATGATACTTCCATTAGCAGACGGTGACTCCCGTGACGGTGTGACAGCAACGGGTGTGACTGTGACTGGGTTGACGGCGACGGGTGTGACAGCAACGGGTGAGACTGCGACTGGGTTGACGGCGACGGGTGTGACGGCAACGGGTGAGACTGCGGCTGGGTTGACGGCGACGGGTGTGACTAAGATTATAAGCTGAACAGTTGGGTCGTTCATCGCTACCTGTCTTTGTTTTAGTCGCCATTGCGCTAAATTCGACCCTTTGTGTTTTTTTCTACGTGCAGAAAGCTTGAGTCCACCCTTTCTACACCGATATCTAGAGCTTTTGTTGTGACAAGAGCATGCGTCTTGGCAAGGCATAATGGTAAAGTAGCCCACAATGTTCACGACACAAGGGATAAATACACACAAGAGTAATGTCGTAATACGCCAATAAGAAAGTCAAACATGTTTAGGGGCGCAATGAAACTATTCAAACGTGAGTTTACGAACGAGTTTAGAAGAATACACTGCACAGATGAAAGTAACACACACAAAACACCACTGAAGAACGATAATAACTTTGTTTACTTGCGGAATCTCCGCTCCACCACACGGTTAGCCGAAGTGAAAAATCAAACTTGGTTCTAGAAAATAACACTGGGCTCAACACAGCACTTTCACAAAAAAATCACTAAAAATGTAACGTTCAGCCACTACACAAACACAACAACAAACTCCAACACGGCCGCACCGCACAAGTTCACGATCCATAAACAGATACTTGAAACAGGCAAGGACAGTATTGAGCTACCGTACGGAGATACATGTGACTCGGACTTTTGACAAAGACGTACTGAATGGAAACTAAGCTGTCTGTGTAGCTTCTGGGTACGAATTACAATTTCCAACCAATGGTAGGGGTATTCCATGACATTTCAGGCATTCAGCGGGGTGTCGCACCGTAGTCTATCCTATTGACAGAAAATGAATGACAGCGTATCGGCTTGGAATCATCGGGGACTAATAATTGAAAATACGAGAACAAAAGAATTGTTCTAGCTTCCTCTAGAAGATCAAATGCTCATTCACGGAAATCTACAAAATATATTATTGTGTGCACATTCCACGTTCTTATTCAATTTAGTGATTTTGTTCATGTATGTGAATTGTGAATCTGCGACCTCCCCTCTCGATAGTCTCGCATGCACCGTGAAACGATTTCTAATCGATAAAAGAATCCTTACAGACGCGTTTCAAATGAAAATTGCGTGTGGTAATTATTAACATAACTAAATTATGCCACTTGCAGAATTCGAACCCACAACGATAAGTGCCATACGCTTAGGACCTGCACGCGGTTGGAACCATATGAGCCACCACAGACGGTTTATGATTATTGGATAATAATTATATATATACATATCTTTTTATACGGTAATGAATGATATTTTGATAGTATTATTATATTATATTATATTATATTATTATTATAGTATTATTATAGTATTATTATTATTATTATTATTATTATTATTATTATTATTATTATTATTATTATTAATAATATAATAATAATAAATAAATAATAATAATAATAATAATAATAATAATAAATAATAATAATAATAATAATAATAATAATAATAATAATAATAATAATAATAATAATAATAATAATAATAATAGTCTGCCTTCAAGTGAAAAAATGTGCTCTGTATACATTGCAGATTTGCGAGTGAAATAAGCGTTGTTTTCTACAAATGTAAGTATCCAGTTTTAATATTAATGTCAGTGTATAAACTGAAGTATTAGGTTCTGTTTTTCATGTACCATGTGAAAAGATATAAACAGTTTTACAAAATGTATTTTGTAAAATTGGTCAAAAAACATCATATGAAAACAAAAGCAGAGACAATAGTTAAATCAAGGTATACTGAATTATGACAAAGAGCTTAGTCAACTAATCGGAATGGAGAGACGATCTGAAGAAGCCTTGCATTCTACGGCCACGGCCACTCAGAATACCGGCGCTCCAGTAGTCTCTACCAGAAACAAACGAACGGAGACGCAAAAAAGAACAAAATGGTCAAATGAAATGAACGAAAATGTTATGCGCTCCTTCTTTAGGGTGAACGAATGTAAAGACGAGCCTTTACCTGGATGGAGACAGCGATTATACAGGGAGCATACTACACAATTTCCAGAGCTAGAAATAACAGAACAAAATGTTGTAGATAGACTTCATATAATTTTTAAAAAGCAATATCTCAGGCAAGATGTAATCGACCAAATAAGACGAGAAGTTGGGTATGAAATATACAGACGAGATAATCTCGAATCTGACGACGTTAGCACGACCCCTGCACAGTTGCATGAGGTTCAGGCCATAGGAAGAGACGGTGAGAACATAAATAATAATAAAAAATAATTCGGACTGCATATCTAACTCTGATTCGGCCTATCATCACTTATGGTATCCCTGCTTGGAATCCGACTACTAGAGCTAACTTTACGAAGCTTGAGGCAATTCAAAACCGTGCCACAAAGGCTATTTTACACAAATCGAGTTTTTATTCAGACAGTGCGACGCAGAGGCTACATGGTTGCGACCTTCATTCCATTGAAAATTACTGCAAAGAAGCTGGTGTGAAGTTCCTTCGACAACAAATCACTGGTTCTGCCGATTTGAATCCATTTCATCATATAACTTTAGACAATAAACCTCGTAGACATAACCCAGGAACTTTGATCATCCCTCCTCGTGCACGAACTTCATCATATCAAAACGGATTCTACTATCGCTCTGCATCGTTATGGAACACTCTACCGGCTGACGTGAAGACTTCCAGACATTTCAATATTGATATTAGGAACCATTTCAAAATATCTTTTAAATGAGAACGCATCATTCAAGTAATGACATGCTGGAAGTAATCAAATTATTGTTCACCATTATTTGTACACCCTTTACTATCAATAGGGAACTAGCCTTCATTCCAGAAATCGAATATGTTAAAGATAACATCTAAAAATAAATAATATAAAAGTTTTTTTTTGTCTAAGGTTAATACTTTTCTCAATATTTAACGTGGAAATTTGAATCTGGCTTCCCGCCAAAAGACAACACGAAAAGTAGTGTGACGTCAGACTGCTGAACGCAGCCTAGCGCAGACTTAAAGGCGCACTGCTATCTAAATATAAATGGTACTAGTGAGTTTGTAGTCAGTTGGTGGCTTGCTAGATTGGTGTCTATAGTATTATTTACTTTTGTTTCATGGTAACGGCTACTCAAATGGTCGTTTTGCATATGAATGAGCTCAGAGTTGTCCGCAAGGGTATTTGCTTGGTCGTTGACCGTATAAGCAGGCTCATTTGGCATATCCAGTGGCGGTATGGCAGAGGGACTTTCGTTTAAAATATTTAAACGTTTGCCATGGCCCATAACGAACAGTTGTCTGTGGGGCGTAGTGTACGCAAGAATGAATTCCATTGATCATTTCTCCACTTGTTGATTTCTAGGTTGATGCGAGTTGTTCATATAAGCAGACTGTGGAGAGTTGTATAATCTTGTTGTTTCTAGCTTGATGCGAGTTGTTCATATAAGCAGACTGTGGAGAGTTGTATAATCTTGTTGTTTCTAGCTTGATGCGAGTTGTTCATATAAGCAGACTGTGGAGAGTTGTATAATCTTGTTGTTTCTGCCATTGGTGTCTGATTCAGTTACCAAGTTTGATTTTTTTTTGATAATTAGTAGCAGTTCTCTGCGTACTAAATTATGTTGGCTTAGATGCACTGCTACGTCAGTTTCTTGGTTAATTGATTGAGCAAGATGCCCCCCCCCCCAACACAATACTAAACAATTGTGACTTCACGCCCTGGCTCTGTCCCTTTAAGCCCTACGTGGCCTAACCTGCCTATGAAGTCACGTCGCAACCTTTTACCGACACCACCTTGCCCGGAGGACCCGACCAGCGCCAGAGTGTGATTCACTCGTGACCCACCAATTGGAGCCACTTTAGGTCGGGGGTGGTGTAGGCGAAGGTCACCCGTCCTAACCCTATGCCTGACTCGCTAACTTGCCCTAAGCTTAGCTCGCGGAGAGCTGAGACTACCAAAACCCGAGAGACACAGAAAACAAAACGAAAACACAACAACGCAACACAAAAACCAAAAACACAACAACCAGAGTGTACCGACAGTGCAACCTAGCACGGTCCAGTACACTACCCACTGGGGGTAGAGAACCCACCTTATCAGGCACGCTAGTGGTGAGCCGCGCCGTCGCTGGTCCGCTCCAAGATCGTTCAGGGGCCCCAGGCACTGCCTGCTAAAAGAGGTCAACCACCCGAGCCCAGCGGCGTCGGTGTGGGGAGGGCCCCCTAGCAAAAATACGCTATGAGTTGAGGAACGCAGGACAAACATGCACTTATGAAGTGAAAAACTGGTACTTTTAGTGGGCTTTACTGGCTCAAAAACACTGAATTAAAATTTAAACAAATGAAGTTAGGTTCATGTGAAGTGTAATGGATCGGATCCGAAATTTAGGCAAAAAGAAAATTACATACATGAGATACCAGGGTTACAATAAAGATACAAGTAAACACCAAGCTCTACTCTCCAAGTCCTCTCTGTCTCAACTAACAAAGTCCGATCGTTCCTTGGTCTTGAGGGTAAGAGGGGGGTGGGGGAGAAAAGATGGCGCAAGCGGTGACGCGCTCCTGCGGGTAGGTAGGCCTAGCTACGGGAATGCGTCCAGTGGCGGAACTGCGGACCTGGCGTCCGACTGCTTCCTTCTCGGCTACTCGCCAGAATGTTTTAATTTAGCTTACCACAGCCACAGATGTTCTCGTGAGGGAGCAGATGCCTTGGTCTAGCCATCCGTGGTGGTTACTCACCCACGTGTCTTATCCCTTATTGGCACAAACACGTGCACCCTATCGCGACACCGCCAAAGCCAACTCCGAAGAAGGAACTATAAACTGATGTTGAGCGCATGCTCCCCGCAACTCTGTAGGGTTAGAAATTACCGGTGTACTCGCCTGGGTCGTCATTGTTTAGACGTACTGTTGTCGGTTCCCCTTTACATAGGGGTACACCCAAAAACGCGTCGGATACTTCCGAAATAGGTTTCAACAAAAAATAAAAGAGGTTTAGAAAAAGACCAACTCCCTAGCCCTAGTCGGCCAATCCGTGATAGACGGAGGCTCACGACCATGATGGCCAGCTCGCAGGGCAGGTCACCACGCTGGCACTACACGTGCACCCTCGGACTCAACCGTCCGGTCCAACTGCGTGACCCACTGTGATCGAGGGGTTGCTCCTGCCAGACTCGCCTCGTCCGGGGGTTTCAGCTTGGCCTCGCCATCGGTCACGTGTGTCTCTCGGACACTGCCATTGGTCAGTCTTCTTGGTCAAAAAACTTCCGCGGGTCGTTCGGGGTTCGGCGATTCGTCGACTACAAAACTTCGCAAAAAATACACACTTCCGTTGGTTTTAGTCACCGACGTTGTCCATTTATGCCTTGCGCATTCCACAACCCTTGGCTCGCGGCCGTGCGAAGGTTGAAGCCCAACGCCACTTTTCCAGACGTTCCGTATTAACATGGAGGGTGTGGTGACGTCACTTCGAGGCCACTCTGGTAAACCCGAAACCAAAAACATGAGCCTCGGCACCACAACTTCACATTCCACACCTTCAAACCCGTAGGTTGGCCTTTGCATGCCTAGAGCTAGATTCACAACTGGCTTGAACAAGTTAGAAAAAATATGACTTAAGGCCTTGAAAATACTGAAAGTTACACATGATATGAAATACATAGATAGATTTAAACAGTGAAAAATATTACAATACAAGGGGTAGGGCTGTAAACGTTACAGTGACACCCTAACTCCATGGACACCTTGAACCTCACCCAGGGACCCAAGTTGACATGTAGTTAACACACACAAAAAATCATGGGTTGCCGGCACATGCCTGGCATAATGTAAGACATTTCTTCACAAATCCACACGTGCACACAGCTGCTGAGTGAGTCACACAATCCGGCAAACTTGTCGCAACTCAGCAAAATCAAAATCTTAGGAGATTCTACTGTCTCAGGGGACTTCACAAATGACTTTAAACTAGAGATTGTTTGACTACACAAAACACAAAAGTAAAACAAGAAACCCTATAGGTTACACTAAACACCAAAAACCCGGGGTCAACAACCCCCCAGGACGCTAGGTGCAACAACCTCTAGGTCGTTTCCCAGGTGTCTCAAGGAGACCCGGTCACAGCTCCGTACGCCTTCTCCGTCTATCCAAGTAGGCGGAAGGCCCCGCAACGCCACGCCAATTCACAGCTGGTGGCTTCCAGCGACAGCTGAGTCCACTAGGCACGCCTGACGTGCCACGCCTCCCTGCAAGTACACTATGGTCGTACGCTCGCCCTTCTCTCTCTCTAGGCGCTACGCCCACTCCTCAGCCGGGGAAAGGGACTGAAACCTAGCTCGTACGGGTCTGGATACGGGGCCCCCCCCCCCCGCCGATTTCCACTCCGCCTCGCGATCGAGCCCGGACCTGTCTCTTTACAAAACTTCTGCGATTCGTACGCAGCTTAGTACTGCTTCTACGCAGCGTGAACGCTGTTCCCCAAAAACTACACGCATTCCACGTAGGAAGTACCCGAAACACGCACGCGCACTATAGACGGGACTTCTAAACCACACTTACAGACGCGCGCTGCGCCTACTTAACTCTCAACTAATACAATTACATTTAGGTGCCCGCAGATGGACTTTAAAAACGCTTACTCTGAGCCTACACGCCACGCAGGCTAATTACAATTACACTTACAAAACAAACCTCGTGAACAAACACAAGAACAACCCACTGTCCCAGTGGACACCAAAACTACCGCGTTAACTACTGACTGTTAACTCAATCGAGGGGACACGGTCCTGTTTTTTTCCACTCCGAGAAAACGCCCACAGCACAAACAAAAAACACAAGCACCACTCCGTCAACCCGTTGGTGACCGAAACTACTTAAAAAGGGTTCTCGACCAAGCGCAATAAACTTCGCGTCACACACACCAAAAGAGTTCTCTAACTCAAAAGACGGTCTTACTTGATACACACCAAAAAAACAAACAACTTACACGCGTGGGAACTAACTTGCCTAACCATCGATAACCCAGAACTAAACGCGGCGGTCGGCAGGGTTCGTAAGCCCCAAACAACAAAACAACACGCTACGTACTCCACGAGTCCACACAAGGGACCTCCTCAACACATGCAAGGCACGGCTCAGCGACTCAGCGATGGACTCGGCTAAAAGGTTGTCCAACTCTTGTGTGTCTTCTCTCTCTCAGCCAAATCCAGCCATCCAGGAAACTCACCCGTGGGGGACGGTTTAACACGCACAAGTGACCCAATGACCCCTAAGTCCACGGTGGTCCCGGCTCCTCCACTTCAATGTACAGTAGCTACCTCCAGTCTTGCCCGTCCTCCGACTGTGACAAACGCATTGCCTCGCACCGCAGGCGTTATTGTCAGTGGTTCATAAAAAGTTCCTCCCACGTCTTACTTCGTGTGTCTCGCGTCGAGCAAAACTCTTCTTCGCCTAGGGGGTGCATGTGCGCTGCGTTGCCAGTTCAGGCAACTCGGTCAGTGGACCCGCGCTGGTCTACTCTTCTCGTCGCTCGGCTGACCTGAACTCATCGCCGCCAGCGAAGGCTCGACTTTGGTGACTGCTCCCAGCGTCGCTCTCGCTCACCAGTTCGGCTTTGGCTGTCTCTCTCTCAGCCGCTCTCCTCTCTCGCTGCGTCACGCACAGACTTGACGTCGCGGGTCCGGGGTTCGATCCTCCTGTTCAACTCACGCGCCTACTCTTTCTCACGCACTACGCATTTGTTACAACGAACGCTCACTAGCGTCGGACCTTCTGCTACATATTTTTGAAGGTTAACTACATGTACACCCCCTTCACGTTGCCCTTAGGGTTACTTTGTACACTGCAACATTGTCTTCTGAGCGTCCCCTAGTACGTGCCACCTAGGGTCGATTGGGTGTCCCCTCTGCATACCACCTGCCACTTTATCGGACGGGGTGCCACCTGACAACCCCGCTGAGCCTGGTTCACTTGTTACTGCGGGTGGACCGGACAGTTGCTTCCAGCATCACAACTCGCAGTACGTACTTAACGTTACTACTACGTTCATATTTACTTTATACAACCCCTTACTGGTACCGTGCTCATTGGTAGCTCAAAAGGCATTACAAAGCTACTGCACTCCCGGTATAAGGGTCACCTTACATCTCTATTCTAAGATAATGCACATTATAAAACAATTCACTTCCTCCGTGATCCTAGGTGAGCACTTAAGCCTTCTTGACGCTAGGTCCGGGTCTACCCTCTAAGCTATCTCTCGCTTGTGTTCCGGGTGTGGGGGAGGGGGACTACCCCCCAGTCTTCCCCTGCTCGGAGACTCGCTGACGCAAACTACTAAAACTAGACAGCTAAAACTATGTCCGCGATTCTAGTGAGCCTCGAGGCCTTCTGACAATAGATCCGGTTTTCCTACCCTCGAGCTCCTCTTGGCTACACAGTCGGGAGGTTGTCTGTCTATCTTCTGGCGGATTTGTGTGACGCGATCTCTTCAGAGTCTCTTTGAGAGGGGCAGCGGAGTCGGAAATGCACCATTTCATCTTCACTCTCGTCTTCTGTGTGAAAAATCAATTAAATTTTACGTTCCTCACAACGGGTTTTGGCTGCCTCACCACTGTCCAGTGTTTTAAGTTGCTGTTCTGACCCACCCCACACAGCACGTGTCTTCTTTCCAACACTACGGGCATTAGCCAACCTTCAGTGGCGCTCAGGTCCAGCTGTGCCGACACGCCCCTGCTTCCGGTCCAAACATGAACAACTTTGAAGTGTATGCGGGTTGTACACTCGCCAACATTCTGTGGTCGGGTAACCAATCCCTCCCAGGTGCTGTCTTTGATTCGGCGCATACCGTAACCCCATACGTCTGCTACGCCTCGCTCGATAAGCACTTCCTGGACATCTCGATTACCCCGATCGCTCTCACTCTCTTATCGGTCCCACCGTTCGTCGGGTACCGTCGCGCGACGCGCGCCTCTCTCTTTCTCTCCTCGCCTCGCTCTCTCGCGCTATTCTCTCTCTCGCTCTCCTCTCTCGCGCTGCGCTCTCTCGCGCTCTCGTCTCTCGCGCTCTCCGCGACCCGGCTGCGCATCGTTGACAGCTGTCCAACAGCATCACGACCGTTGCCCACTTAGGCTTGCTACGGCGTCGGCGCGTTTCGGTGGTGGCGCTTGCACGATCACTTCTGCCTTGTCCACGATACGTGGCGTTGATTGGCCTCTAGCTGGCCTTTACAGTTTCCCCTACTTCGCGTCCCACGATTGTGCCACTGGCTAATCTTTTTATCGAGGACGGCCGTCCGTTGCGATCAACAGATTATTTGCGCCTCTCTTGGCTGCAGCTCCCATTCCTGCATCGGTCCGAGCCTGTCTCTCTTTCCGCTCGCGCCGTAACCTGTCACTGCCGGTCTACCTCTGTCCAACGCGCCTCGCGCTCCCGGTCTTGTTTTCGCGTACCTTCTTTTCGCGCTTTGCTCTCTCGGCTTCCAACTTGCTTCCAGCAATCGCGGAAAAGCCCGCCAAAGTCACTCTTGTAGCATGTCGTCTGCTCCGCTGCACACCCTGTCTAGGTTTTCCCCTAGCTCGCGCATAGTGACGTACTCGGTGCCCTCTAGACACGCCCCAGGCTCCGGTCTCCATGCTCTCGTTCTAGACTCCACCGTGGTCCGTCAAACTCTCCGGTTTCACGCGCGATTCACCATTGAATGGACACAGTCACCCGTAAGCACGTCATTGTTCGCCCTGCCTCGGTTTCGCGTAAATACACCACTCCTGGTTATACCAAACATGGCCAGGTCCCTCTACGTTGTTGCTACACTTCGATTTGCGGCTGTCCGCCATCTTGTCCGCTCAAGCCCTGCACGTTCGTGCGGTCTCTTTGTGGCTTTCGCGGGAACCCCCGTTCGACACGTTCCTACGTCTCGGTTCGTGGTGAACCGTGCCCGTCGTGGGCGCCCCACTTGGTGACTTCACGCCTGGCTCTATCCCTTTTAAGCCCTACGTGGCCTAAACCTGCACCTTCCATGAAGCACGTCGCAACCTTTTACCGACACCACCTTGCCCGGAGACACGACCAGCGCCAGAGTGTGATTCACTCGTGCCACCACCAATGGAGCCACTTTAGGGTCCGGGGGTGGTGTTAGGCGAAGGTCACCCGTTCCTAACCCTAAATGACCTCGCTAACTTGCCCTAAGCTTAGCTCGCGGAGAGCTGAGAACTACAAAACCCTGAGAGACACAGAAAACAAAACGAAAACACAACAACGCAACACAAAAACCAAAAAAACACAACAACCAGAGTTTACCGACAGTGCAAACCTAGCACGGTCCAGTACCACTACCCACTGGGGGTCAGAGAACCCACCTTAATCAGGCACGCAGTGGGAGCCGCGCGTCGCTGGTCCGCTCCAAGGCTCGTTCAGGGGCCCAGTCACTGCTGCTAGAAAGTAGGTCAACCACCCGAGAACGGCGTGGTGTGGGCTGAGTGCCTAGCAAAAAAATACGCTATGCGTTGAGGGAAAAGCAGGGGACAAAACATGCACTATGGAAGGGAAAAACTGTTGTACTTTTAGTGGGCTTTACTGGCTCAAAACAATGAATTTAAATTACACCAATGAAGTTAGGTTTTTCATGTGAAGTTAATGATCGGATCCGAAATTTAGGACAAACGAAAATTCCAGAATGAGATGACCAGGGTTTACAATAAAGATACAAGTAAACACCAAAGCTCTACTCATCCAAGTCCTCTCTTGTCTTCACTTACAAAGTTCCGATCCTGATTCCTTGGTCTTGAGTTGAAGAAGGGGGGGGTAGGGAGAAAAGATGTGGCTGCAAGCGGGTGACGCGCTCCTGCGCGTAGGTAGGCCATAGCCTACGGGGAAGGCGCACAGTGGCGGACGCGGACCTGGCGTCCGACTGCTTCCTCTCGGCACCTTCGCCCAGAATGTTTAATTTAGCTTTACACAGCCCAGATGTTCTTGTAGAGGGAGCGATTGCCCTTGGTCTAGCATCGTGGGTGGTTACTCACACGTGGTCTTATACTTTATTTGGCACAAACACGTGCAACCCTATTCTCGACACCGCAAAGCCAAATCCGAAGGACAGGAACATTAAAATGATGTGAGCGCATGCTCCCCGCAACTCTGTAGTGGTTTAGAAAATTACCGGGTACTGCCGGGTCGTCATTGTTAGACGTACTGTTGTCGGTTCCTTTACATAGGGTACACCAAAAAACGCGTCGGATACTTCCGAAATAGGTTTCAACAAAAATAAAAGAGGTTAGAAAAAGACCAAAACTCCCTAGCCCTCAGTCGGCCACTCCGTGATAGACGGAGGCTCCACGACCCATGATTGCGCTCGCAGGGCAGGTCACCACGCTGGCACTAACACAGTGCACCCTCGGACTCAACGCCGGTTCCAAAGCGGACCACTGTGATCGAGGTGGTTGCTACTGCCAGCCTGCCTCGTCCGGGGTTTCTGCTTGGCCTCGCCATACCGGTCACGTGTGTCTCTCCGGACACTGCCATTGGTCAGTCTTCTTGGTTCAAACTTCCGCGGCGTCGTCGGGGTTCGCGTTGTCGACTACAAACTTCGAAAAAAAATACACACTTCCGTTGGTTTTAGTCACCGACTGTTTCCATTATGCTTGCCGCAATTCCACAACCCTGCTCGCGGCCGTCGAAGGTTGAAGCCAACGCACTTTTCCAGGACGTTCCGTATTTAAACATGGGTGGGGTGACGTCACTTCTAGGCCACTCTGGTAAAAACCCGAAAACCCAAAAAACATGAGCCTCGGCTCCACAAAACTTCACATCCACAACCTTCAAACCGATAGGTTGGCACTTTGCATGCCTAGGATGCAGATTCACACTGGCTTGAAACAAGGTTAGAAAAATATTACTTAAGGCCTGAAATATTGAAAGTCCCACATGATATGAAATACATAGATAGATTTAAACAGTGAAAAAATATAAAAATACAAGGGGTAGGGCTGTAACGTTAAACAATATAACAACAATACTAAAAAAAAAAATACTATAGTGGTTCCAACGAAAGAATGCAGATGCCTCGAAATGTTTTCCCAACCTAACAACTTTGTCAAACCTATTCACGCTAGCTCAGCATGGATCTAGCACATGGAGGAACTCTGTGATCTAGCACAGATAATTTTTGCTTGTGTTGGTAAAAGATATTTCTCTTTCATACACAAAGGCAACATTCCTTTTACAGCAGCGCATTCATTCTACCACTACAAAGCATCTGCATTTTTTCGTTGGAGCAAGTATAAACACATAGCCAGTACGAAATACGAGTAATGGTTGCAAAGTTTACTCAATCTCCAAGCAGAATTTTGGGTAGGTAACCTTGAGCAAAGATTAGTCATGTGGGGAAGATGGTTCAACCTTATGGGAATTTGTCTGCGCGTTTTGAGAGTATTTTTTCTAAGTCCGAACACTAGTACAACGTCTTTCTCAGAGCGAAGAGCGCTCTCTTCCAAACTTCTGAAAATGAGTTTCGGACAACCTCGGTACCGTTGCCGAGTCTGCACGAAGTGTCGGGCATCCCCACCACTCTCAGATGAGCTAGTGCGTCGAGGGGTAGAGCGTTGTTGCCAAGTCAGCTGCAACATTCCTTAGAAGGCCGATCGTGACCGACCACCACACTTCTTAGGGTTAGCAAGCTGGCTTATTTTTCTCCCTACGAATATGCTTGGTTCAGAGATTTGCTTGCTCTTCGCGGATCTATCTGGGGCGGTTTTGCAAAACCAGTACAGGGTCTGTTTGAAATTTTCAGCCGTTAGCGCTAATTGTCGCCGAAAGAGGCAAAAGTTGTGGATTTGAAACTTTCAAAAATAGGCCTAATGCTATATTATTCAGAATCTTATTCGGGGTGGGGGGGGGGCACTCCACCTTCAACCGGCCATATCCGCCACTGCTCGGAAGTCGGAACGGAATATACAATAACATAAAAAAGATAAGTCATTTGCCTACACGCAAAATCTAACAGTTAGCATTAATTTCAATAGCAAATTAAGAAATAATTCGTCATTCTTAATTTAGTCCATTCGAACGACGAGACATATTATGTGCAAAACTGGCGTTATAGAACTAATTCAGAGTACCGGTATAGGATGCGTACGACCGTACGGCTATAATAATATTATGTAAAGTAGCTAATTAGCATCTCATGTTTTTGATCGCATTAAAAAAAATAACTGTAAGTTGTCTCGGTTGTATATATGTATCAATAGCACTTGTTTGTCTAGCTAATTTATATCGATAAGTTTAATGATTATTGTATGTGTCGTTCTTGTTGTATATTATAAATAAATAAATAAATAAATTTTATTTAGAGTCAACCCACTCAGTTATATAACTGATTTTCAGTGGAAGTTGTACTCGCTTCTACCGGGCCGTACAACCGGTACAACCCTTTCAAGTCACCACAAACAAATGAGAGACGTTGGCGCCGACTTTGTGAGTGCCCTGGAGCAAAAGCACTCCTCGGAATTGGTGTGAAAATCGTTTGAATTCATATTGAAAATTATTTGTAATTAGGGTATATTTTGCAAGTGCCAGAGAAAAACGTGGACTACTTATAATTTATAATTTTCAGTACGGTATGAATTCAAACGATTTCCACACAAATTCCGTATTTATGATTTATAAAATTTATAATTTTCAGTATGAATGGTTAATAAGCGCCGCGGGGGGAGGGGGTTAGCTGACCACGGCAACGCACTTCATGCTCCCCCCCCCCCCCCCAAACCCACTAACCTACTTTCCTTTTCGCGGGGGTCCCTATAATAAACAAGTATCGTAATTACTCATTATATTGGCAATATAGATAGATAGGGCCTATAGTAACCTATTTTTTAGAGTTCAAGCTGTTCAACCCATTTCAATAAATAACTACTTTGATTTTTCCTGCTGCACAAAGAATGTATTGTTATTTTCTTACTGGATACCTGAAGCGCTCTCACTCACAATCTACGTACCGGTATCGGACGTTCCGTATCAGAGCCTACCAGAGTCGGCAGTGTGAAGGAAATCCTTTCTTTGCTATCAGTGAATAAGCTGATAATACTGATTCAATGCCACGCTAAATGCGACTAGATTATTTGTGTTTTAATTGAAAAACTTAATTATTTCCATCTTATTTCCATCTAGTTCAATCTGTTTGGGACAGACAGAAAAGTGACTGTCCATAGGCGTGCGCAGGAGGGGGGGATTAAGCCTAGTGTTTTTAGAGGAGTATTTTTAGTCCGTACGACACGAGCCAGTGGCGTCGGAATAAGGGGGGGGGGCAAGGGAATTTCATGCCATGGGGGCATAGGGGGCAGATTTTAGAGTTGAAAAATCAAGATTTCTACTCTATTTTTTGGGAAAGCAACGTCGGATGATCCTGACAACAATTCTTTTCAAGGAAGAAACAACCCAATAGCAGGAATGTTACGTTGGCTGACGTATCCCGTGCCTGAACCGTCTATCTATCCGACTATTGTATTGTGTGACGGTCACTCACTCAGTGGACACGTGACTCAGACTCACGTCTAATCCAAACATCCCTTTGAATGATTTGCTAGAGTTATTGGCAGATGCAAGTTGGGATTTGGTTCGCTTGTATCGCATCGTTATGCGTTCTGTCATCTTTGGAGTGGTATGTAGTGACACGTTTCATTTCTTGTAAATACGATGAAAATTCACTAAAAATATTTGATTATAAATTTAAAAAATTAAGAAAGAAAAATATATATTTATATGTAAATCAATTACACCTACGTGAGGTGAGTGTTTCCCGATTAATGAAATTGAGAAATAAAAATATATCTAGGGCCTAAGTTTCCCGAATCCTTTACCTACCTTTTTCTCTCATCATCTCACTTTTAAATTTTAGGTATTAGGTGTAAATTATAGCCATGCTAGTCTCAAATACGTTGCCCCCCTCCCCCCCCCATTTTAAATCTATGCGCTCGCGTAGAAGACTAATCACAAATGTAATTATTATTCGTTTTAGAACAGATATATATATTTTAGCATTCATATGTATTTGCGTGTATTTGTACTTTATGGAACAAATGGTTATCATGTCTACTCTCTACTCTCACTGCTATCTCGGTGTCAGGAATCAGGATGCAAAATTAATAAATAACAAAAATAACTCTTTATGAATATATTATTTCATGTGCTTTTTGTGCAACTGCAAGCCTATCCCAATCAATTAGGGATGATACGTGTGCACGTTTACCTATTCTCCGTAATCAGTAAACGATTTTTATCGTGTGTGCGGCCAACAGAACTGTTTTCTCATAAACCAATACGCGCGAGTAGTCTCCAATTTCAACACCCCTCCCTTCTTCACCACGGCAGGCAGCATTGAGTCATCGCAAACTCGTAGGCCTACAGTCAAACGTCATTACGACCACTCGTATAGCACATTATTTCATGTCTCTGCGCTCCATTACGAAATTCGGCGCATCTGTTTGTTTTGTCTCGAGTGTAACCGATCCGATAGTCATAAATAGTTCGCTGAAGCCATGTTCGCCACTATCTATCTTCCAACCCGCGCTGAACAGAACATTCAACAATCTCAATGTGAGATTGTGTGTGTGCGTGAGTCTATACCCTAGCTAGCACATACATTTTAAGCCTTCTTGTGAATATCACTCATATTGTCAGTAATAATAAATATCGGACACTACACTTGAAAGAAGCTGTAAAGCCTCGGTAAACCCGGTAAATGAACAGGGGGGACATCTGCTGACATCAAACTTCACACATCCAAGAGTACTGCTGCAGTGACCTTCACAAAGACAATCCTGAAGACGAGAGAGTAGCACAAGGCATTGTTTATGCGACCACTACAATCACAAGGACCGCCACGCGCGGCCAGGGGGGGGGGGTTAATACGCCGTGTATTGTCTTTGCTAAAGATGGTAGTAATCTTTGCCTGTAGCCGAACGTGAAATAGATCGAGATCGGAAAAAACCGTTTTAACATTTTTGTTGTAACATCGCCAATAAGTCATTTAAACGTGTAGGACCTACACGTTTTTATGACCGTATAAACGTTCAGTGTGAAATACAAGCTTTCTGACATTGACATCCCTATGTTATACACATCAATTTAAATCCGTGTGTATAAAATATATATTTGATTACCATCGCAATCGTAAAATTATAAATAATAAGTAGAAATCAATGTAATAATGTATAATGTATGAAATTAAAGTATTGTTTGTGTGTATGAAATAGTAATAATGGAATATCTTATCACTTGCACCGACATTGCAAAAACCTACCCAAAAATGTGAATGAAATGTGAATGAATTCTTTGAATATTAATACAATGTACGGACTATAGTCAAGAGCAAACGTACATTGTATTTTACTCCTAAATAGTGCGCGGAAACGTCATGCAAACAACTTGATTAATATTTCGGGTAACTTATTTGGACACCCCTCGACTTTAAAAAAAAGTGGGTGCCGACTACCGCGAACGTACCTACCTATTACACTTATTTGAATGATCAATCAATAATAATTGGTGCGTTTCTATGTTTGTTGTTTAATAATGACATTTCTATCTGACGTTGTGACACATCTTTAGAATCGAACTCAGGTCTCCGGCCACTTGACCTGACATGACTTGACTTGACCTCTCTAGAGTAGACCACCCAGACTGATAATTTAAATTCTACGTACTGTGTCCGGCGGAGACCTGGGGATACTGGGTTTGATTCGCAGTCGGGGTTATATTTTTAATGTCTGAGTTTAAAATATAAGGGAATTGTTGTGCGGTATCGGCGGTGTTGTACTCGCACATCATATTTTTTATTGCGTTTTTTAATTATAGTATTAACATGAACACAACAATGTTAAAAATGACCCTGCTCTGTATTACAGATTATACAGAGATTGTATCAACATGATTACCTAATCTTTGATTGTATGGCAGAGGACAGAGTGTAGGCACTGCACATAATTTACAATAAACGCCCAGGCGCATAGGCTATCAAAACCACCCAGTGAACACATGTGTTCTCTACTTCATAGTTCATATCGTATCACACCTCGACTAGGAGCTATTTCTAAATGATGCTATTGGCCAAACACGACAGGCACAAGGGTTTTTATTGGTTGTTTGTTCAAAACTATCGGCGGGTAGCAAGACAACCGTTCACAGTGTTGCCGTGGGTTGCTGACGGGCCATAAAAGAGAAAGAAAGGTTCTTACGGGGAGGGACACCAGTGCGAGTGAGATGGACTACGGTCTGCCGCAGGCTGTTGCAGGCAGCAAAGTAGGGGAAGGAGCTGGATGGCGTAGTGCACGGGATATCCGCTAGGTAGTGATGTGACTGGCGGTTCGCACTAGCGCATTCTTGCGTTGAGAAGTTGTACTTGACTTCAACTTCTGATTATTTTCCGCAGAAATTTTAACACGGCGATGAACCATCTTCCCCACATGACTAATCTTTGCCTTGAGCGTACAAGATTCGATACACCTAGGTCACTGCATGCAAATTCACCGCCAAACAAAAATGATTTGATAAAAATTATTTTTCAATAACAAATGGTTGTTAAATTGAATCGTACACATTTTCAGCCTATTTTTTAATTTATTATTTATTGTGAGTTTAAATCGTAACGGATTTTGCTCAAAATGTTAACTGCACCCTGAGAATTGGTACCGGATGTCTGTTTAAAATTTCAGCACAATCTGTTTAGCCGTTTGGCCATTCAGGAACGAACTCACCGACAAAAACACAGATATTGTGCCGTTTGACTTGTGTTGTAAGACTCAGTCGCTGCGCTCCCTTCGGCTAGTCAACCAAATTTTTTACCTTATGGTCCTGGGATTAAACCCTTCTAACGTTTTGTAGGGGAGAGGGGCACACATAAAACCCCCAATTTATTTGCAGGAATCGTGTGCTTGTAAACTTGGCCTTGAACACACACATGAGAGGTAGGCCTTCAATTGGGTATTTTGTTGGAAGGGGGGTAGAGCAGACATGCACTGGATGACAAACTGATAAGAATTTATAGCTTGTTTGGAAGATAATGAAAGGTCTTTTACAAACAACTCGCGGAACTGACACTATATGAGCGGCGTCCAAGTCCAACTTCAAACTGACTGCCAATATCTAACACAGCAACCAACTTTTGAAGGAATGAACTCCTTGAAAATGGAGTAAACTACAAAAGATGTCAGGTAGGAATCAAGGTTGCCAACAACCTATCATCAACGGTATATTTTCGTGTAAATCGCGCGCCAACTTTGAAATACAGCAATGCTGGATCCAGTCAGATATGGGACCGGAACAGGAATATTACGATGTCGGATCCAGGCCTTATAACATTTTAAACACTTGCAAAAACCTCAACTCAGCGGCGCAGCACAACTGTGACTTACTTTCAAAGTAGCAGGTGTCCATGTCGTTGTCAGGGTGGGGTACAAACGGTCCCTCTGTGTGCAGCAGGTTTTCCCAGTCGATGTTCTTGAACAGTGGCAACACCTTCACCTCCTCGGCAGCAGGCCTCAGGGTGGGTTCCACAGTCAATAGTTGGTTTATCACACTTTGGGCTGCTTCGGAGAGAATCTAGAAGGCAACATCAAGGTAAGCTGAACACTTCCAGGCCAAGCCTCACATTTCTGTTAGTGCAATTGTTAAAAAATATTGATGCAAGGACTTTTTTGAAGGTACTACGTAGTTGTACATACAATCAACCCACGACAACGAATACAGAGAATACACCAGTGATGTAAAAACTTTTAAGTATCTCGCTCGCTCGTCTTGCTCGTGATTATTGATAGGTCTGTTTTGTAGAGGTGGCGTTCATGATACTAGGAAAACGCTAAAGTCCCGCCGCGTTGATGGATGAGCTTTTTTAAAGTTTTTAGTTTGCGTGGGCTATCTTTACTTTTGCAAGTGCTTTGTTTTTGCTGCCTACCAATTGTAGGTGATTGTGTCGTACAAGTTTCTATTGTTTCTTCTCAATTGTATTATTTACCGTAAAAAAACTTATATAAAAGCTTTATTTCTATCAATTCTTGGCTAGCTTTTTTCTCAACTTTTTCTTTCAAATAGGTACTAACATCACCTGCATGAACCTTAATGTCCATGTATATATGAACGTTGTAGCCCCCCCGTTTGGTGTCAGATTTTGTCCAAATATGACCGAAAATATCGTACAATAAAATCAAAAATCAACTATATATTAAAAGCTTTATTTCTATAGATTCTGCCTAACTTTTCAACTATATTTTCTTTCAGAAAGCATACATCACCTATTACCTTAATGTCCATGTGAACTATGAGAACACTGGTGGTAGCCCCACCCGTTTGGTCAGAATCGGCCCAAATGTCACGAAAATATGCAGTCTTGTAAATGTGAAAAAAATCGTAAATAGTACGATATTTCATGAGAAACTATTTCTGATTGTACCCAAAAACATACACCTCTCTAAGTTTAGAGATTTCGAAGTTCCCCTCCAATTTTCATCAAGATCGGGTATGCGGTTTGCCTGGTAGAGAGCAAACAAACAGACGGAAAAAAAAGAAAAAAAAACACCCGAGCTAAATTTTTTGGGGGGTCGGTGAAATTGAAGTCTTCGCTTCGCTCATCCAATTATCTGTCGACGTTTCAAAGACCATATGAATTGATATATGCATCTAGCGTTACTGCTCGTCATAATAGGCCCATATTAGTGAAGCACTGTAATTCATGAAATGTTCATAGCATTTTATTTGCCGTAAATATGACTAAATATTTTTTGGTGGTGATGTTGTGGTGAAAAATTTTTTTCCCTGAAAAACGTTTAGGAAAATAAATAAAAACAAAAATTTTAATGTTTGGATTTTTTTATGTTGAAATTAAGGTACAATTTTTGGTCCGTTTTTTTATTTTATTTATTTATAAATTTATTAAACGTCTATCCTATTCAGTTATAAAAAAACTCTTTTGTGTGCCCTAGAAAATCTGGTGGTAAATCTGGTGGTAAGCCACCCCCTGCCCGACTTATGTTGGAAGCAGGTGTAAGAAATATATATATATATATATATACAGTATTTAAACTTGGCTTTATAGTAGGCGACTATGACGCTGTTATGTTTGTACTTTAGACAGAAATTAAAAAAGTGACTACACCGGGGTTTGAACCCAAAAAAAACAAAATAGGAAAAAAAAAAAACAGACCAAAAATTAGACAGTTTTAAATTGGTGGCCGCATAGCTCAGTTGGTGAGAGCATAGCCCGGTAAGCTAAGGTCCCGGGTTCAAACCCCGGTGTAGTCACTTTTTTAATTTCTGTCTAAAGTACTAACCTATATATATATATTTATGCTGTTGTTGTTTTATTGAATTTTGTTTTACCCTTCCCTTGAAAATGGAAACCTAGCTTTCCGAAACGTCGGAATTAAAAGTTATTTTCTATAATACTGTGCGTGATTATTTACCGTAAAGACAATTAAAACACACATATATATATATATTATAATATATATATGAATATTAGGTTTTTAAGCCGCTTTAAGGACATAGTTATTGATTCAAAGCAGTTGTCGAAAAAGTTTGCCCCGACTGGGGTTCGAACCCAGAACCTCCGGCTTAACGTGCCATAGCTTTACCAATTATTAAATAAAAATTAAATTATTAAAAAATTATTAAATTAAATTATTAAAATTAACCAAGGCGGTGAGTTTATTGAACTGGACTTGTAAAATATCTGAAAGTCCATGTTTTTATTTAATATTTTTACTTTCAAAGTGTTATTGACATTAATTTTTATCTTATAATACTGTGTGAACCCTAATTTCATCGGGTAAATGTTATCTACAGTTTGTTTGGCCGAGTTTGTGAGTAAATAGTGATTTAATATCTTGTTTTTTTACAACATAATGTGAAAGTTAAAATTTTAAACAGGTGACAGTTTATTTTGCTGGAACACCAAAGATCTTATAAACAAAGATACAAATCTACAATTCTTTGCATCCAAGTGTCAACTAGCAAAATGGTAGCATGCAGAGGTGTTCTGAGCAGAATGCTATTTTGTATCCTGGTATTTTTAATAATAATAATTTAATAATAATCAGACAAGCATTGACGTTTTCCAGAGCGTCACTGTTTCGACAGCATAACATTCATGTGACCATACAGTGCAACAAATTGCATGAAACTTATTTGATTGTGGTAATGTAACGTTTCGGCCTACACGCTGTGTGGATCTAAACTATCCTATAGAATGCTTAGTATGTTCTGGAATTTGCGTTAGAGGCAGACCTGCGGTCTCGGCGTCGTCGGGAACCCACCTTGGCGTTCAGTGTGTCGTTTTACTGATCTTGCCCTCAGCGGCGATATTGAACTGACCCCGGATCCCACGAGCCACTATTGTGCGTTTGCCTTTTAGGTGGAAGACAAAACAAATTTTTTTATAAATTGCTCAAATGCCTGTCACCAATCCACAAAACATGCGCGATATCACAGGGCGAGAATACAGACCTGATTGCTAGAGGAACTGAAAAGTACCTTGCTGGAAATGTACTGTACCACAGTTCTCCGATTCTCTATTTGAGTAGCATGGACTCTGAGATTGGTGACGTTTCTATTAATCATTGCAACAACATGTCAGTGCCTGTCCTTAATGCAATGCAGTTAAATAACGCCAACCCGTAGACCACTAAAGAAAAAAAAAAAAAAAAAAATCCGAGCGTGCTTTGAGGCTCAAAATGCGCAATTATTTCGTGCAGGTGAACTTGGCTTTGACTGCATCATGAGTGACTGGGAACTTTTTGGCGACACTTATACAGTGTTTAGAAAAGACAGAAAGTCTCTAGGAGGTGGAGTGCTTATTGCACGAGGCCGGAACTTGCTGCGTGATGCGTGTGACTCTTGAGACGGACCGGAAATAGTTTGGGTGTGGTGAGATGGGTTTGGTCGGGAAAAAAATACTTTGTGGTTCCGCTTTAGAGCGAAAACTAACCCAGACCATGATACTAAAATGCTAGCTCTCTAAAACTAGTCCAAAACGAATGAATAATTTAGCTGGCTGGTTTTCTGCTTTTGGGGATTTCAATTTGGATATTACATGAACATAAATGCATAAAATCGTACAAAAGTGCAAAATAGCAGAAGAGTACTGTACGGCATTGACATGACCTCTTTTTAAATCAGCTATTGCAGGAGCATCCAGGATCACCGCGGCCACAAAACAGTCTCCTTCTGGACCTTATTGTTATGCAACGAGACACACATTGCCACGTGTCTAGGTGATTCCAGAGTGAGTGATCATAGGCCGATTCCCACCTCACTTAAAATGGAAAAACCAAAGATACAAACTATATCTCTAAGAAAGCATACAACTACACTAGGGCTAATTGGGATCACTACGAGGACTCATTATTTACAACCTACCAGTGTTAGCGGTTAAAAATGACATCGAACGGTTGTGCATCAAGTGGATAGACAATGCCTTCTGCTAAATGTCAACAGAACTATTCCCAAATGTCACTATCAGGTGTAAGCAGCGACGCAGCCTGGATCACAAATTCAAAATAAATTGTTAACCGTCCAAGCAAGAAACGTGGTACAAACTATACTAAGCGTTGGAAAGAGAGCCAAAGTGGATAGCGAATTTATGAGAAACAACGTCAATCTCATCGCAGTTATACTGTGGAACTAGCACATCAAATAATCACAAGAATGTCTGGAAATTTATTCGTGGGAAAAGTGAAAGTACGGTGCTCCGGAATTTTTCAGGGCAGGAGACAAATTGCTTCGTGACCCTAAGGCCATAGCAGAAGCTTTTAGTGCAAATTTGAAATCTAATTTTACGCCTCCACCCACATCTGAATCGTTCGGCCCATCAACACCCCAATCACTCCCCCTGACCCTCGCGATCATTTTTGTCACTGAGGACATTGTTCTACTGAAATTAAGAAACTTCGTGCAGAGCTGCGTGCCTGGGCCGGATGGCAATTCCACAAGAATTTTAAAGAGTGTGGCACTTGCTGTCGCACCGTCGTTATCTTGTCTCTACACCTGGTCACTATTCACAGCAACTTCCGGCTGACTGAAGCGTGCTAACGTTGTTCCTATTACAAGGCCGGGACGAAGAGGACGTAACACAACTTAGACCAATTGCTTTAACACTCGGTTTCTGTGTAAAATGCTAGAACAGGTTACTTTCGTTTTACTCCCCCCCCCCCCTTAACGCACTTCTATGACACTGAACTAATCAACAATCAACAGCATGGATTTTCTTCCCAGAAGGGTCTTGCGTAACCCATGCTAACAGAATTGATTGAGGACTGGCAGCACCCTGATGGACAACATTTCGACTAAACAAATTAGATGTAATATCATTGGACTGGAGCAAGGCGTTTGTTCTGTCCGCACATGCAAGATTACTATAAGAAGCTTGAACACTATGGCATTGTTGGAAACCTTCTACATTGGTGCGCTTCCTCCTAACTGGAAGGACGCGAGTGTAGTTCATAGTGGGGCAACATCTTGCCAGTGCAGTGACATCTGGGGTTTCCACCGGGATCCGTTGTCCGGTCCCTTTTCTTTGTAATATTATGCTTGACCTTCCAGCAGCGTCAGTCATAGTTGTCTACCAATATGCAGATGCTTTACACTGTAACAGATCCATTAATGACTGCTGAAGATATTGAAATATACAACAGGACCTTTGAAAATATATCCCTTTGGTGCCGCCAGAACGCATGAATTTGAACGTAAAGAAAAACGCGGTTGGCTTTAGAATGTCTTAATCCCACTTTAACTGCAAACCCTAGTACCATGTACAGGGGAATCCATTGACAACACATACAGACTTAAGCTGCTTGGACTAAATATTCCTGCTGATCCTCAACAATGAACTTCCTGTGCAAAACATAAAATCAAAAACGTCTAATTACTAGGTTTTCTCTACAGTAACCTTAAGAATGCAAGCCAAAAGGTCTTAGGACATTATACCTGACTGTAGTTCGTCCTACACTACTATATGCAATTCCACATGGCATCCCGGTCGACAGAAATAAATATGTGCACTCTGGAAACGTATTCAAACCGGGCTACAAAATTGCATACTGGGGTTTTATACAGTCTCTCAATGCTGAAGAACGTCGCGGATGTGATTTTCCTCTCATCAGTATGTTTTAAACAGATGGATTTCTACTACTTGCAGGGGATTATGCCAACAAACTGATTTGACCCTTTGAAGCGCCTTCATCTGGACATCGGTATGTTTTCTTGGGAGGGGCTGCCAAGAGTGGAGTGCTTTCTGCGCCCTCCGTTTTGCGCGAACACCTGGGCTTATCAATAGTCGTTCATCTCGGTCGATCACAAGTTGGCTGGCTCACACTTGGGGGGCAAGGGCTACCCATACAATTTCGGTTCTAACATTACGGAGCTGTATTGTTGTATAACTGAAGAAAAAATTTGCACTGCTAACAATACGTCACGACGCTTCAAAGATGGCCGACGCTTAAAAATCATTTCTAAACGACCGCACATTGACTTACTAAAACCAAAATATTATGTAAAGAAAAATAATTTCAGAACACTTATTTACTTGTGTGTGGTGCTTACAGTGTAAGAAAATTTGAAACAAAATCAAATGTGCAATTTACATAAAAAATTTAACAACAATGGAGCTCAGTCTTGTATAGTGTCGCAATAGACCTCTTGAACCCACTTTTTTCCTAACTACGCCTTAATTTACGGACTCATCTTAGTGAACATATCAATCCCTGATGGTTTTGAAAAAAATCACTAATGTGTGTCAGCAACCTTGGCAACAAGATGGCTATACAGACTTTGGTATATAATTGGTTTTTCAAACTAAAATAATTACCAAACAAAACATGTGGCTTATAAGATTCTCATTAATATCTTGGTGATTTGCCATGATAGTGCAGGTTCCCCCTGCATCAAGACCCCGTAGGAATTTCCGAACCTGGATGGATTTTTAATCTTCTGATACCTGTTAGGGTGTATTTTTAAGGATAGAAAAAATCTTGGGTAGACATCTGTCGTTCTGGGCCTAAGTTTTTTACGACGCCATCTTCTTTTGGGCATATGCATAATATAGTACATGCTCTTGGTTTTCAAAATTTTTTTTAGAATTTTTATTACAGCTGTAGTAAAACTGAAGTAATATTTGGATTCTCCATGAAATTACCAATTAAATTATATACATTTGTTCATCCTGGGAACAAAATGGATATTTATAACAAAATTACATATTTATAAGAAGCATGCGATAAGTGGATACAAGATTGTTCGTTTATGATACACATATAACATTTGACCACACTATATTAGGAATGTAACTGGAAATGACATTTGAATGTTGTGGCTATTTTAGAATTCCCTCTCCCACGACACCACTCGAACGCCATTTATACCAAGACTGGCGGCGAAACATTGTTTTTTTTAAATTTGATGATAGAATGTTGAAATTTGGTAAATACATAGAACATGCCATTGAAAAATGTCTTTTGTGTAGGGTTATGACAAACTAACATAATGGCGGCCATTTTAAAAGATGGCCGTCACACACATATAAACCACGTAAATTTAATAAAATCATCTTGTTTTTGATGGTACACAAGTAGGGCACGCTTTTTGAAAAATTAAATTGTGTCATGTGTTTATATTCATGTCATACTTTTTAGCATAACAATGGTATTTAAAGGGTGGCCCCTATTATGGTGATCTGTACCGCATATCTACAGTTATTGTCCATGTGCATTAAAAACTAAGCAATATATATTAATTCTTATACAATACACGTGTGTTTCGGTACACATTGGTAAAAGGCATTTGACTATTTCCTATATACAGTTACTGCTCAAACACATCTATCTTGTTTATGAATTTTTAAATATAAATGGAAATGTTTACTAATTCCCCATTTAAGTAGTGTAAATTAAATTCTCATTGTAAAAGGCAATAGCCCGGTAGACGATTGTCATTGGTGCAATTTTGTTTCTCATAGTTTATCCCGTTTGGGAACCCACAAACATAAACACAGAATTAACTATTAACCATTTTCTATTCTCCATTTTAAGCAAGCCAGCCATGTCTCAGCTCTCTACCACCTATCCGATTTTACTTCGCTTCAATCAGCATCTTCTAAAATGTGCAATACAATGTTTAAATTTGGTCAAACATGGGACATGTCATTGGATGAAGAGTGTTTTAATGTGTTTCAGCAGTACATCTGCACTGTGGCCCACCAACGTCATCCATTTTCGGCATTTGTCAAGATATGATGAAACCATAAGGGAGATAAACCTGCAACTTGCTTTAATAACTGGCCTTTTGCTATTAGATTTCTTATTTAAAGTTCAATCCTGATCTGATAGTGCGTATTCCTAGTAGATCTCGGAAGGTTTCCAGTTGGTTACCCCTATATGACTGTCAATGATTACACCGTCCTTTCGGATGCGATATTAAGCCATTGGTCCCTTTTGGGTACTTTATCGAACGGAGTAGGCTACGTGCCGGTACGTTTTCCCCTCTTCCTTCTGTTGATACTTCATCTTTCATCTATCTCCACTCATCGTCCTCGAGTAGCCAAAGTGTGCATAATATGAGACGTTAAGCAATATCCAATCAACCCAACTGGTTACCAAAAGGAAAACAAGCAGTCAACACGCAGTTAGCTAATAGGTTACTTTAAAGTATCAAACAAGAAACCAACAAGTTCACCCAGTATAGTCGCCAGAAGAAGCCAAAAGTAAGGCAACAAATCGTTTTGTGTCAAATACTACCTCTTGGTACCTTTGGCAACTCCTTACAAGACAGCTCAAGAATTCAGCAAGTATTGCCAAAATACGCCAGACGTTTGCAACTAGTTACCAAGAGTCGTTAAAAGCAGCCAACGGTTGCCAACATGGCCAAAATTATAGTCTCATGTCAATTAAAATGTATTTAGACTTCATGCATAGGACAAAGTTAAAAAATGTAGAAGATGGTGAGAAAATAAATTGAAGACCATGTTTTCGAGTTCCTGTACATTGTCGTCAAAAACACCGCAAATTAAATTACGAAGTGCGATAGAGTTTAGGATGAAGATAATCAAGGTAGGAAAGTAGGGCAAATGTTGCTAAAGGCAATACATTATTTTATTGATGTTTCGTAACAGATAAAACATATATTTTCATATTCACCTTGTTATACTTGGATATATACCAACCAAATATTTCTACAAAGGTTTCCCTTTTTCCTTTTTCATCTGATTGGGTGAGGGGGCTTATTAGTTGGGTGGCTTAAAGCTAATTCTGTGTATATGTTGTGTCCAAATGGATAAACTTTAAGAAACCAAATTTTGCACCAATGACATCAGTCATCTACGACCTATTGCCCCTATTACAACGAGAATTTAATTACTTTAACTTAATGGGAACATGAACATATTATTTCTTATTAAAAATTCATAACAAGATTATGTGTTATAAAAACTTGTCAATTGCTTTTCTATGTGTAACAAAAACACTTGTAGTATTATACGTAATGGTATTATTGCTAGTTTTTAATGTCATAGCAATTAATGAAGCTATGGCGGTAGGCAGATCCTTAACTATCTGCTTCATCGGAGGTTTGCAGATGGTGACGTCACCGCGGGATAGTTCTAGGCAGTCCCGTTGTCACTAATTTAAAATACGGGGGATCGACCATTGGCCCGCTCGGCCCCGCCGATGCCGCTAACATCTGCATTCTTTCGATAGAGCAGCTATATTGTTTTTAAAAAGCATTGAATTGTCATAACACTTAAAACTATAATTTCTCAATAGCGTGCCCTACTTGTGTACCATAAAATAACAAGGTGATATCATTAAATTACGTGGTTTATAGTTGTTACGGCCATCTTTAACCTCCTCTCAGTTACGCCGAGTTAACTCGTGATTTGGCATTTGTGCCCCGTGTTACGCCCGAGATACTCAGTGTCGCCATGTCGCGCCACATGGTTGATCAGTGTAGTTTATTCAGTGCTCAATAGGGTTAGCGCGCTCTAGTTTCGTGTGTGGCCATGTGCTTCAACCTATCGGCAATACGTAGAACTATTTCGCCACTACTGGAACCGGCCGATAACTTGTTTTTAGAAGTTTATTGCTACGCTAACCCCTTGTAGCTGCTCTCGCATCAGCTGTCACGCTAAACATCCCATGGCGTCCCGAGTGGTGAGAAAAAAAAAAAAAAAAAAAAAAAAAAAAAAAATTCGTGTTTTACGGCGTGTTTTAGAAGGAAATCTGTGAATTATTACAGATAGTGACTGGGAAAGTGATTGTGAACTTTATTGTAAATACCAATTGAAGTTTTAGTGATATGTGAAGAGGACGAGTGATAATCCACGACAGTGGACCTGCGGTGACAGTGCAAGCGACAATGAATGTAGCTGAGGTTAGTTCGGCGCGTTGTCAAAATAAAGCATTTATCAACTTCATCTATCATCTATCATTCAAGGTAGCAAGCAGATTCATCAATATACTCCCATGAACCTCCCAAATAATACATATTGTTAATTTTTATAATTTGTATTAGGCCTACATACATGTTTACTGTGTAAGAACTAGTGAAATAGGGATTTCTTGAATTTTTTGATGAAAAAGTGCAAATTTTGTAATTATCGATTTGTTGGGGGGGGGGGGGGGGGGGTGATGATATATTTCAAGGCATGTTTGTAGAGTACTCAAGTACATGCCACATTTTTTTAAAAATAATTTTTAGATGAGAAATGTGGAAGTTATGTAATTATTGTTTTGTTCTTTTTTTTTTGGGGGGGGGGGAGAGGGCGGGACGTGGGGCGGGGGGGGTGATTTTTATCTCGGCATGTTCATAGCCTAGTGTATTCAAGTACTTGTCACAAATATTCTATAATTTTTGGATGTGAAATGTGGAAATTATGTAATTACTAATTATCGATTACTTTTTTTGGGGGGGGGGGGGCTCGGGGGGGGAGGAGAATTTTTTTCTATGCATATTCATAGTGTAGTCAAGTAGCCCTACTTGTCACATATATTTTTTAAATTTTTTTATATAAAATGTGAAAGTTATCTAATTATCTATTTGGGGGGGAGGGGGCGGGGGGGGGGGTTGTTTTTGTTTAGACATGGTTGTAGTGTAGTCAAGTACTCGTCACAAAAATTTTATAATTTTGGGAAGATAAATGTGGAAGTTATGATTTTTTTTAAATAAGGGTGTTTTTCTGCTAAAAATACCCCACACAGCAGGTGTAAGCACAGGTTTAAAACCCCACAGTGAAGAGGTTAAAATGGCCGCCATTGGTGCCATTATGTTAGTTTGTCATAACCCTATGCAAAAGACATTTTTCAATGGCATGTTCTATGTATTTACCAAATTTTAACATTCTATCATCAAATTTGAAGAAAAAACAATGTTTTGCCGCCATCTTGTAAAATGGCCTCTATTGGTGTCGTGGGACAATTCTGAGATAGCCCAACATTCAAATCATTTTTTAGTTACATTCCTAATATAGTGTGTCAAATGTTATATGTGTATCATAAACGAACAATCCGTATCACTTATCTGCATGTCTTATAATATGTAATTTTCTATAAATAATCCCATTATGTTCCCAGGATGACCAAATGTATATAATTTAATTGGTAATTTCATGGAGAATTCAAATATTACTTCAGTTTTACTACAGCTGTAATAAAAATTATAGAAAATATATGAAAACCAAGAGCGTGTACTATATGCATATGCCCAAAAGAAGATGGCGTCGTAAAAAACTTAGGCCCGGAACGACAGATGTCTACCCAAGATTTTTTCTATCCTTAAAATACACCCTAACAGGATCAGAAGATAAAATCCATCCAGGTTGGAATTCCTACGGGTCTTATGGCCAGGGACTGCACTATACAGTAAGATCTCTCTTATCCGATCTCCTCTTATCCGATGTTCCGTGTTAACCGAGCCGCCAAAAAAAAAAAAAAAAAAAAAAAAAATTAAAGTTTTAAATACGTAAATAAAACATAAAAATAATTACAGACGCCGCGCCGCACTTTTTTAAATGTACTCGCATACATTTGTAGGCATGCCTTACGAGTGAGTGCAAAGAAGATAGATCGGCGATATATCTCGACTTTCAAGCAGTGTGCATCAGTGTACTGAGCGTATAGAGTTCAGTGGTCAGTGTGCGTCGGGCGCATCGCCGGTAAGCGTCAGTGCCACCCACTGAGCATATAGAGGTCAGTGTGCGTCGCGCGCCTGCGCGTGCGCATACGATCCAGCCATCTCACACACAGCTGTTCAAAGATGGTCGTTGTGGAACTAGATGCAATCATGTTTCAACCGATTCACGAAATTCGCAATCACGACGCATTGAATTGTTATTCCTGGGCTTATCTTATTTCTTTCCCAGACTTATCTTGCGTCGTGAGCTTCAGCGCGGGCATAGTAGTGAGAGGTTTTCCCACATGAGAAAGAGAGCTAGGCCTAGGCCTATGTTTGCATTGTAGGCCTAGGCCTACTGCGTCGAGTTTAGGCCTAGGCCTAGGCCTAGACATACGTTTTTATTACGACATGTAGGCCTAATTGTGTACGTGTGTTCGTGAGCTTGAATTACAAGCTATTAAATCATTTAGTATACCCTGTATGAAGTGTATCGTGTGTATTTTATGTTCCTTTATCCATTACATGTGTCATATATCATTTTACCACATCAGGCTATGCTACGAGAGCAAATAAACAATTGATCCGCGCCATCCGAGTTTTTCGCAAATCCGAGGTGCCCCCGGTCTCATCCAACTCGGATAAGAGAGATCTTACTGTATGTGCAAATCACAGGATATTAATGAGAATCATTATATGCACATGTTTTGTTTTGTAATTATTTTAGTTTGAAAAACACATTATATACAAATTCTGTTATAGCCATCTTGTTGCCAATATGCTTACACACATTAGTGATTTTTTTCAAAACCATCGGATTGATATTGTTCACTTGAGATGTCCGTAAATTAAGGCGTAGTTAGGAAAAAGTGGGTTCACGAGGTCTATTTCAACCTATAAAAGACTATTCCATTGTTGTATTTTTATGTAAATTGCATTTGTATTGTTTCAAATTTTCTTCTGAATTGAATACAAGTAAAATTAAGTGTCTGAAATTATTTTTCTTACATATATTTTGGTTTTAGTAAGTCAATGTGCGGCGTTAGAAATGAAGCGTCGGCCATCTTTGAAGCGTCCTGACGTATTGTTAGCAGTGAAATTTTTTCTTCAGTTATACAACAATACATGCTCCGTAATGTGTAGAACCGAATTGTATGGGTTAGCCCTTGCCCCCCAAGTTGAGCCCATTTTAGGCCTTTTCGCCTTCGAGATGAACGACTACAAAGGTCATTCTACCAGAGAGCTGCCAGTGTTTGGAACTCCCTGCCTTTGGACATTCGTGAGTCACGGATCTCTGATAAGGCGTTTAAAAGGGCCATTCAAGATCATTTCAGATGACAAATGGTTGCCTGATTGACCTATAGTTGACGACCACCGCTAAGAAAAATGGTTCTTTGATACCGGCTATAAACATTAGTTCATTTCATTTTTAACTATCATATTAATAAACTGTATCATCTATTTCACCGTTGTCATTATCGTCCTTTTATAAGAGAATTTATATTATTTTATTATTTTATTAATGTTAAGAATGGAACAGGATCACTGCGGTGAATGGGCCACAATAGGCCTGCTTTCCTGTTTCATTCTGTAATTTTGTATAATGTGTAGAAATTACAGAGACAAATAATAAATAAACTAGGAAAACGCTTAAGTCCCGCCGCGTTGTTGGATGAGCGTAATTGGTGCATTGAGCTGCCATGTGTTATGCGAATTTTCTGTTGTTCTGTGGAAAAATCATTACTAAGTTGATTTAAAAAAAATTAAATTAAATTAAATTAAATTAAATTAAAAATTAACTTTAATTTTTTAATTTATTAATCGTAATTGTTAAAAAAAATCGTAAAATTGCGATTTTTATAAGAAATAATTTTTCGATTGCGCTCAAATTTAACACTAATATATAAATTCATAAAATTAAGGTTCTGCGAAAAAATCATTACAATCGGATAAAGCATGTAGGTGTTATAAGTCAAAGAATTGTTTAAAAAAAGAAAAAACCCGTAAAATTTCGATTTTTATGATAAATATTTTTTCAATTGCGCTCAAATTTCACAAGAATATCTAAATTCATAAAATAAAGGTTCTGTGCAAAAATCATTAAAATCGGATAAAGCATGTAGGTGTTATAAGTCAAAGAATTTTTTTAAAAATCGAAAAAAATCGTAAAATTGCGATTTTCATGAGAAATAATTTTCCGATTGCGCTCAAAAACGTGGCAGTTCTAAGTTCAGAGATTTCGAAGGCCTCCATAAAATTTCATCTCAATCGGAGTATCGGTTCAGCCGGAATCGTGCGGACAAACAGACAAAAATACAAAAAGAAAAAAAAAAAAAGAAAAAAAGAAGAAAAAAAAAAAAACATTCCGGATTTTTTTCTCCAGTGTAGTAGAATGGAATCTTCGCTTCGCTCGCTACGCTCATCCAATAAATAAATAAATAAATAAGCTACCGGGACTACAGAACAAACCTTTACGAAACTGCTATTTGTTGTGACTGTTGACTTTCATGACAAATCCAACAGAAGACTGCAATGTAGCTGTCAAATCTGAAAGATCGCATGGATAAATCCAATCACGTCTCATCTCCCATGAGTTGGGTAGTGTGAATATTAGGTTTTTAAGCATAAGCCCGCTTTAAGGACATAGTTATTGATTCATAGCAGTTGTCGAAAAAGTTTGCCCCGACTGGGGTTCGAACCTCCGGCTTAACGTGCCATAGCTTTTTTAACTTTTTCGACAACTGCTATGAATTTTTTCATTCTTGTTTTTTTTTGTTTGTACTTTTTTTGAAGAAAATTGTTTCAAAATTTAAAATTGCATTTCTTTTTGGTAGGTACCTAACTATACGTATCAGCACCTTCTTTTCTCACAGATTGTGAAGTTTTTCAGCTATGCTTCTGCCCATCCCACTCCAGATTGCACAATAGGCTACGCGTGTTCAAGGACGCGCGCATTGTTTGAACTTTGAAGAATGATATTAAAGGGCACTTTTGACCTGCTGACTGTATATTGTAAAATAATAAAAAAATTATATTTAAAAAAAACATTTTTTTAAAAACGGGTTCGAAGTGCAGAAACCGGTACGAACTTTTTGGACTCGATGTCATCAATACTGGATATCGATGTGCTTCGTACGCCCGTGTAGTGCGCTTAAAAGAAGTTTAAAGGGCGCTTTGGTTGTCACAGGGACTCGAGTTTCCGTATCGAACAGGGTCCGCAGACCTTTACGAAAAAGTTCTTTGGACGGAGTTTTTTCTTAAATTCATGGTATTTAGACCAAAAGTGTTCATGATTTTTTTAAAAAATTTTTTTCATAAAAGATGTATTACTGCTGTACGAGATTTTTTTAAAAGCTTCATATTTATCACGAGTGGTCAGTGTTTCTGAATGTTTGTGAGCAAAGTGAAGTTTTCATTCCATACATGGGGGAAAAAAAGGGAAAGTTTTTATTTTTTTTTTTTTTTTTTGCATTTTTGGGTTTTTTTTTTAAACACGTTTCCGGAAAAAAAGAACTGAAATTGCGATGAAATTTTTGGAACCCTTTGGGAATTTTAAAACTTATTAACTTTTTTTTTTAACGCAATTGAAAAATTATTTTTAAAAAAATCGAAATTTACGATTTTTTTTTTAAAAAATTCTTAAAAAATTTTCGATTATAACCCCTACATGTTTTACCAAATTTGAAATAAATTTGCACACAACCTTTATTTTATGAATTTATAATTCGGGTTTTTTTGACCCCCCATCGAAAAAAAATTTTCTCAAAAAAATCGCATTTTTACGTTTTTTGAAAGCGAGTAGCCCCACCAGGCCAACTTCTTTTTTGTACGAAATTCTTTGGGTTGTGTAGGCCCTATGTGTAGGCTAGGCAGTTCTTTAACTGAATAGGATAGAGGTTAAATAAATAAATAAATAAATAAATAAATAAATAAATAAATAAATAAATAAATAAATAAAAATAACAAAAACATCATGATACTACCATATTGCCTTGTCATTATAACACTGTACAGTGTAGGGCCTACATTCACATAAATAATTTTATGAAGATTTAAAAGTGTAAAAAAATATTGATCTCATCAGGATTTGAATCCGAGCAGCCAGCGTGATAAGCTGGCACCTTACCACCATGCTGTTACTATAGCTTGATGCTGGAGAAGCTAGTTGACCACTTATAGTAGTCTAGACAAAAACGTAGATAGATACAAGTTTAAAAAAATTTTGTTTTCTTTGTGTGCAACAGTAATAGCCTATTAACAATTAGTAAAACAGTTTAAAACTTTGCTTTTACGTCTGAATTGGGACGATTGCGAGTCTCAGCACGTGAACTAACAGCTGTTGTTGTCGTTGTCGTCGTCGTCGTTGTTGTTGTTGTTGTTAAGAATGTCTAGAGAATTCTTGTCCTCTGTTTTTCAAAGGTTAGCATTCTGAACCTAGCTTTTTCTACGGCTACCTTCAGAGGAAGGAGGGATATTTTGTACAATTAAAGTTCTTTTTCGTACGCAATTAGGAGAGATACAAGGTTTTGAAGCTCACACGTACATTCTACTATATATTTCCGCCAGGTTTGTGTAGTTTTACGAATGTTTTATACGTTTAAAGATGGTTATTGGACATGTGCAAATTTTAAAAAATCCTCTGTTAGAGAGGTCTCAAGGTCAAAATATTTTAACAGCTTTCTTAGTTGCGTTTCTATGTTGACCCGTGTTTGTCTATCATGCACACAGGAGATTGAGAAGGTCATTGTGCGACCACGAACATTCTTCGTCTTCTCTTAATAATTTACATAATTTCTCGTTCATAAGTTGGCAGTTTAGCAGGCAGAAACTAGCACATCAACATTAAAGACCCTTTACACGAGCAATTAATTGCTAGCAATGATTGCTGAAAAGGGGGAAGTCCCACTTTCGGCAATTTTTTGCTAGCTTTTCAGAAGGGGTTTTAAAATGCGTTATAGGGAAATTGTGTTCCAACTTGGAGTCAATTAATTGCGGCAATGCATTGCTAGCAACTAATTGCTCGTGTAAAGGGCCTTTAAAGCTAGTGTCGCAAGCCCCACACTCGGGCGCGCATTTTCAACAGTATGCTGGGGGCTACAAACCAGAGGACACACCAATGCCATCTACCGGCTAACAGATACAGTCAGTTGCGAAGACGTACACTAGGTTGCAGGAGCGTGCAGGCGAACGGAGCCGCGCGTACACTTGAATGCGTTAAAATGTTGATAGATTTTTTGTTTGTTTTTTCGTCGCGCAACAGCCACTACTAACCAGTACAGCCCTACTAACCTCTTCCTCCTCAGGACACACACAATCCTCATTAAATCCCTGCTCACACAGCCCTACTAACATCTTCCCCCTCAGGACACACACAGTCCTCATTGATCCCTGCTCACACAGCCCTAAAACTCCCCCCTTCAGGACACACACAGTCCTCTTTGAATCCTCCACACACCCCTATAGAAGCGGATTAAAGAAAAACAAAAAAACAATTGGGGTTTTTGTGGTGGGGGCTAAATTTTGGGACTGATACTCAGAACAACATTATAAGAAAATTGCCTCGGGGAACCATGAAAAACCCATCCGGTTAAGGGGGTGGAAGGGGGTGAAAAAATGGCTTTTTTAAAAATAAAAAAAAATTTTCAAAAATCAACTAAATTTGATCAAGATAAAAAATTTACATTTGTAGAAAAAAGTCCAAATTTTAATAAAAAATTATATACCAATATTTTATATACCAGATTTTGCACCCTTTGTTTTTTTTCACAAATTACCCACCGGGGAGGTTTAGACCAGAGGGTTAAGGATAGGGCGGAATTTTGTCAAAAAAACAGAAGAAGACCAAAAATGGGGGGCCCCGAGGAGCCCCAAAAAAAAGGTTTGTTTATAGGAGAAAGGGGGGTGTAAAAAAAGGGGTTGATAAACAAAATAAAAAAACCCGTATTCAAATATTAATTTACAACCCATATTAATGTGTATTGTAGATTAAGGTCAAAATTTTAAATTTTAAAAAATTTAAAAATTTTCACCATTTTAGTAAATCGTCAGATTAGGGCCCCCTTTTTCCCATTTCATAAATTCCTCAATATTACGAAAGTGTACTTGCGACCATTTTTTTGTCAAAATTTTTCTCCTAATTAGAATTAGGACAAAACAAGATTTTGTGATCTTGGGTACTTTTTTACTAAGGGACTTTGATCTTTTTTAAAAAATTCACTTTTTTAACGAAAGTGTATCGTTGACCACTGATTTGTTCAAATTATGCCAATGTAAAAAAAAGGATAAAAAAAAGTTTTTTTACACCTTAGGTACAGTTTCAAAATGGATTTTGACCCCTTTTTAAAAAGCACCCAATTTTAAAAAAAAGTTCGTGTGACCCCCTTTTTGTTAAAAATTATGCCTATTTAAAAAATTAAAAAAAAAAGTTTTTAACCCCTTTAGGTACAGTTTTTACCAATGGTTTTGACCCCTTTTCAAAAGTATGATGAAAAGGGGTTTATGAAAAACTTTTTTTTCGCCCTAATTCGTATTATTGGAAAATTTTGAGAAAAAACGAGTCACACATGATAACTTGTTAAATGAGTAAACTTTAAAAAGGGGGGCAAAGTCCATTGAGTGAAACTGTCCCAAGGTGTTAAAAACTTTTTTTTAAAAAATTTTTTTATAAAGGCATAATTTGAACAAAACGAGGGTCACACGACAATTTTCTTTTTAAAATTGATAACTTTTTAAAAATGGGTAAAAGCCATTGAGTAAAAATGTACCTAAGGGAAAAAAAATTTTTTTTATCCTTTTTCTTACTTTTGATAATTTTTGAAAAAAACGAGTGGTCAAGACCATTTCGTAAAATTGAGGAATTTTTTAAAAATGAGATAAAAGCCCAGAGTAAAAATGCCCCAAAGCATCACAAAATTTTGTTTTCGTCCTAATTCAAATTTAGGAGAATTTGTGACAAAAAGATGGTCGCACGATACACTTTTAATTTTTGGGGAAATTTTAAAAAGGGAAAAGGGCCATAATCTGTCAGATTTAAATTGGTAAAATTTTTAATTTTTTTAAATTAAGTTTTGACCTTAATTACAATACACATTAATAGGCGTTGTAAAAATTATTTTAAACGGGTTTTTTTATTTTAGTTTTATCACCCCCCTTTTTCCCCCTTTTCTCCTTTAAGCAAACAACTTTTTGAGGGCTCCCGGGCCCAAATTTTTTTAGATCTTTTTCTAGTGTTTTTTGACAAAATTACGCCCTCACTTTTAACCCCCTAACTGGAGGCTAATCCCCCCAGCACAGGGGTTTTAATTTTTGAAAAAAAAGACAAAGGGTGCAAAATCTGGTTTTTTAACAATATGGTGATTATTTTTTTATTAAATTTGATTTTATCTACAATATGTAATAATTTGTAATCTTAGGATCAAATTTATTTGATTTTTTATTTTTTTTTTATTTTAAAAAAACCATTTTTTTTACCCCCTTCCACCCCCTTAAACCCGGTGAATTTTTTTATGGGGTTTAGGCAATTTTTTTATAAAATTTTTCCGAGTATACAGCCAAAAATTTTGCCCCCTACCAAAAAACCCCCCAATTTGTTAGGGATCCCCCTATACTACACCATCCCCCTCAGACACACACAGTCTCATTTAATCCTGCGCCACAGCCTACAAATCACCGCCCAGGTCACACACAGTCCTCATTTAATCCCGCTCCACAGCCCCACTAAATCTTCCCCCCCAGGGCACCACAGTCCCATTGATCCCCCTCACACAAGCCCCTACAACATATTCCCCCTCAGGACACACACAGTCCTCATTGAATCCCTGCTCACACAGCCCTACTAACATCTTCCCCCTCAGGACACACACAGTCCTCATTGAATCCCTGCTCACACACCCCTACTAACCTCTTCCCCCTCGGGCCACACAAAGGCCCGATTGAGGATGTTGTTGAACACTGCGTGTGGGGTCTCGTCGTTGAAGGGTGGTACGCCCGTCATGAACTCGTAGAGGCAAACACCTAGGGCCCACCAGTCAACGGCCGGACCTGCAAAACACGTTATTTAATATGAAGAATGTACACAAAGTGCATAACATACATTAAAATGTACATGCAAGGTAAACAGTACTCCACTCTGCACATTAAAACAAAACTAATTAAGAGTCAATAGTGAAGTTATAGCTTTGAGTATATAACCATCCTTAGCTAGAGACGTCACGCCCATGTTAAATATTGTACCAAAAATTTCTCTTTCCCACTCATCAAGTTCATTCACGGAAAGCTACATGGAGCGCTGCGAGCGCCACTAGAAATGGGTTTCGCTGCTCGTAGGCTACGCATTGAAAGTTCGTTAAATGAGGACCATAGAGGTCGCCCCAACGTCGCACCGCGCCTGGCCGGAAGTTTATCACTCCACGAACTAACTGAAACTCGAAAACTTAGGGAGCCTATTTAAAATAACATATTTTGGGCAATTAAATTCGTTTGATTCGTTGCAAGATATTACCCAAGCAGGCTTGCGAAACTGTTACAATGGAAACCATTAAATACTGTAGTCGAAATAGTATTAATACAGTTATTTAAAAAAAAACGACTATCAAACATAAAGAAATAACTTATTTCCAAATCTTGTTTTGCAAAAAGAATAGTAACGATTCGTTTAATAAATATGTTTTATACTATCTTACGCCACATACAATTAGATGGGGCGACCGGAAATAATAATACAAACAAAAAACGCAATCGAACTTTTTTAATTAAACATGTGTTAAATGAAGTCTCTATTTTAAAACTCATTGCAATCATCGTTTTGTTTACCAGAATAAACATGTTTTTTTTAGCGCGGAAGTGGGTTTACTTAGCAACAAATAAAATAATACATGCCTAAAACAAATTGTATTTTTACTATGACGCTTCTAAATGGGATAGACGATAAATAATAAAGGTGAAATATCTACACCAAATGCTTTGATCTTAAATTTACAGACAATTCCATGCAGCATTAATAAATCGTATGTAAGCTTAAACGGTGGAGTCGCGCCTGTGTGTAAGTTTGTTCTTCTTCCTGCAAGCTCTACATACCAGGAGAATTAATAAGTTATTCCAAGAATTTCACAAATGTTGCTCGTCGTTGTAACTTGTTAGGAAAACGCCCATAACAGCTATGCCTTAATTTTTTAAGATTCCTAATGCCAGTGCTTCCCAAACTTTTTAGAACCAGACCTATTTTGTAGAATGACAAAACGTTCACGGACCCACCAAAGCTACAATTATAGGCCTATAGGGGGGGGGGGGGGGTATTTTAAAGAATGACCTTTTTTTATCAACTGACAGGGATTATTCTAAATTCATTATAATTTTCGTTACACAACTATCATATGCATATTGGAGAGTGTAGGAATGGTGTGCGAGTTTTTGGGTTGTGTTGATGAAGGCGATGCGTTGCGAATTTTCAGGCAAAAGTGCGTAATTTGTAGCTTTTGTTTTCCTTTATTTAGTTTAATTGTCCATAGTCAAAATTCCACTTCACAAAATTGTACGAAGACAAGATTGTGAAAGTAGGCAAAAACACTTTTCAAGCTTATGCGGAAATAGTTGGACACGGTTGTGAAACAGACATCCAGAACAATGTATTTTGCGGTGAAATCTTGTTTTTTAAATTCGTTTGTAACGTCGAGTCATATTCAGACAGGTCCAAACAGTTTCGACCGGACTATAAGCAAAAACTCAAAAAACGTTTTAAAGTCATCTGGACATAGTTCTGATTACTAATACACCGATCACCACCTTTAGGTGAATGTTCAGCATTCATATGTGGTTGCAGTGATGCAATACCATCCCATACATAGCATTAGCAGAACGACCATGTTTATACCTTCATGGATGAATGTTTCAAATCCAGCCTATTTTCGGATTTTCAAAACTTTCCTGCGATCCAACAATAGCTAGCTCGCGACCCTCGTCCGGGAAGAAACGAGTGTGCCGATGTTAAATTTATAGCAATTCCATAACGATAATAAATATGCATTGCAGTTTGGCTGCACCCGCTGCAAAGATGGGAGTGCAACTGTGGAGGTATGCAATTAAGCCAGGAGAAATTTGCCGTGTTGTCAAACAGAAAAATTTGAAAAAAATAGTTTGATTTTCTAAAGAGCAGGTTTCAAAGCCATTCACTATATTTTGACTTGGGTAAATATTTGGGGAACTAAAAAAAAAGCGAGTCTCGAATAGCCTTAAATCGCAATGGAGCTGGCTGATTTTGTTAGAATTCTCAATAAACGCCGTTAACTGGATGTCTGTTTAAAAAATTTTCCAGCGCAATCTGTTATGCTATCCAGTGATATTCGAATGTACAGGCACACACCATGAACCGAAATAGAAATCACTAAGGGCCATATTCATCTTAATGGTAATCCTTAGTCGCTCCGCCTCCCTAGTCTTGGGTTTCTAAAGCCCTAGTTATAATTACATTCTACAAGATTTTATAAAAAGGGTTCCCAGATAGAATGCAGAGATTCCCAATGTAAACAAATTCCAGGAATTAATCAAACATCGTTTGTGAATGTCGGACGTTTTGAAGGCGAGGACTGAGACTTGACGGAGATAAATATCGCAAGTAGCCATCTCCTAAAACAGAAAATGTCTGCGTCCCGTCCGCATTCCGATCTTTTAATACGTTCCGTGATAATAATATAAAAATTTTGGGAAAAAACCGTGTTTTAATGTGTGCGGGTTTAGACAATTATTTAACCAATTTGTTGAATTTTTTTTAAGCCCCAAAAAATTATTCCCTATTTTAAAAAATCCTCCAAGGTCACGGGGGCAAAAGATCGAACAATTTTTTTCTTATGGGGGAATTTTGCCGATGGACCTAAAAAAAGTCGGTGTCGAGGAAGGTTGCGCCGGGCAGGAAATTAAAAAAAAGAAACAAATAAAAGGTTAACGTTTAAATAAAACATTGGACTTTTTCACTGTTAGTTAACACAATATTTATTTAAATGTTTTATAAAACGATAAAGGTTTGATAAAGATTTCTGGAAAGAAATCGAAATAAATATTTTCTAACAAACAGTAAAAAAAAAGCCCAAAGTTTTAAATTTTTTATAAGGGCAGGAAAATTTTCTCCGCCGCGCTTCTCTGGCTACCGACGGGAGGAATGACATGGACATTCCACAGAGGGGGCCCGAAAGATTGGTAATGGCACTTAAGAAATTTAAAAAACTCACTTTTTTTGTTTTTTTGAACTTTCATCGAATTTTTTGGATTATTGAAAAAAAAACTAAATACCCTCGTTTTGAATCACAAAAAACACCAGAAATTAAGATGTAAACACTGAAAAATTTAAACACATTAGTTTTTAGTTTTGGTGTAAGATTTGTAAAAATCTATGTCAAAAAGTGAGTGAGTGGGGGTGAGTGATTTGGGGGGTGGGGGGAGTGGGAGTGAGTGAGGGGAGTGAGTAGTGAGTAGTGATAGGAGTGAGGGGGGGGCAGAGTTGTGTTAAATGTTGATAAAAATGAGGGTGACGATAAAGGTATTCAATGTAATATAAGTAAAAAAAACATGATGGTTAATTAAAATCATCAACAATTTTGTAAAAAATTAGGGCTTAATACCTAAAAACACAAAAAAATTTGCATTGTCAGTAAAAAATTTGCAGCAATGATCACTAACCCCCCAAAGGGCCGTTTTTAAAACACTGCAAATTTAACCCTTTATATAGCCCCATTTAATAGAAATGTAATTTTAACGATTTTCCCCCTTTTTTTCAAATTTTCGTGATATTTTGGGCCCATTCTGACCAAAAGGGGGGGCCTTTGTTTGAAGTAATTTTATAATATTAATTAAAATTCATTTGGGTGTGAGCGTGACGAATGACAAAAAAACCCTTTTTTACAATGGGCGGAATTCCTATAGAGTCGTGGTTTCTTACGCGACGTTGAAATGCCAAATATTAATTTCAACCGGATTTGGGTGAGAAAAAAAAGGGCCCCTCGTCTTTCGAAAAGGGCATGGTTTATTAAGGCTTGGGGGGGGGTTGGGATTAGGGGTTTTTATGATTGCGGGGGAATATGAGAAAACCCCCGTTTATTTGTGATACTGATACGTCATCTTGTTGGGGGGGGGGGGGGGGGAGTATTTCCGCTAAACGGAACGCATGGAAATAAAACGTGTGATAGAATGATGAAAAATAGCAGTTAAAAAACATTTCTCGGAACCATGTTTACACAATGTGCTTTAGTCACAGTGATTTACTCGTAATCATTGATTTCGTAATAGCATCATACTAAAGATATTCTTCCTAAAAATCAAATACAAATACAGTATTCATTAAGTCATTGTCAATGATTTATCAATCAACCCAAACCCAAAGCTGAAAGCTCTCGTCTGTAGACGGTTCCAAAGGACCATCTTAGAAAATCTTATCTCATAGCATGCCTCAGGCGTTTTGAAATACGTGCATGCAGGTTTTTGTTTTGATGCTTGAGAGACTACTTGTTCTCTAAGTGCACGCTACGCGTCTGTTATGTACGGACCGCGTTTATCCATCATTACGTGACACTTCATACGTAGTCATGCTTTGTAGTTTATTTGGATTAAGGGCGCGTCAACAGTCAGGTATCTGAACTCTATGGTCAGATCATATTGCGCCACTCTAGCCTAGAGGTGGTGGGGGGAGGAACGGATGTTTCTAACGTCGTCGCGGTCGTCATCGTCTTTGTCATCGTTCTTTGTGTCGTTGTCATCGTCGTCGGGGAGTAAGGAAGTGATTGGGCGAAGGCCATAGGCGCCGAGTACGGGGGGGGCGACGGGGCTCAAGCCCCCCCAGCTGTGAAACAGGGGGGGCTGAGCCCCCCCTGCGGAGCAAGCTCTAAATTGTATAAGTGAAAAATTCCAAGGGTTCAAATGGCAAACAGGTGTTATAAGATATTTTACTAAATAGCCCTTCGAGTTCGAGTCAATGCACATCGACAAATTATGTATTTTTCCCACTTCACGTATTTTCTATGAGAGCATTCTATCTTTGGTAGGGTTGCTGACTGACGTGTGGCTAGTGTGTCATGGTTCTTTGACAGTCCGTCTCGCTCGGCCCCCTGTGGCGAAAATTAGTTTTCTAACGATATTTTCGGAGAAAAACTGTCAATAGAGCAGTGCACTTTTGAATGACCCTATAATCATAGGATTTCACCTGAGAGAGTATTATTAGTTGCATGACTATCCGATCTTTATGGGTAGGCTTAGTTATTTGTTTGATATGACATATTAATGCAATTCTTTCATAGTTTTTTTCACGCCTGAAATTGCATTTCAGGCCATCAAACATAATGTAGTCCCCAAAAATTTTCACCTACGGTGTAAGACTCCGGTGGATGGGGCTTTGCCCCAGACCCCAGCTATTCCCACATTCAGCCCCCTCACCCAAAATCAGAACTCGGCGCCTATGGGGAAGGCGGAATTATTTTTCATGAACAGGGCATATGCGCCCTAATAAGTGTAATAAGCATAATTGGCATGTGTATTATGACTTATGAGCTTTGTTTCTTCCATACATACACTCTATACATTGACTGTAATTAGTTTTTCAGTGTGTTGTGCCGTTGTGATGTATGGGGGTGACAGTGTGGGGTGACAGAGGAAAGGGGTATGGGGTGGTACTAGAGAAGTGAGTCGAGAATATTCTCCAAAGAATATTCTCAGAGCATGAGAATATTCCGAGAATATTCTCTGAAAGATTATGCTCGGAGCATATTTGAGCATTTTCTTCCCAAAGTCTGCAATGCTAACGAATAGTTGAAACTTTAAAAATATATCATTTCCGACCTTATTAAGAATGTTTATGAAGGCTATGGCCAAACTTCACTTTTTGTAGTAAGATAGGCACTTTGTGCTCTAGGCCTTTGGCTTCAACACAACAGTAGGCCAAGGTACACACACAATAATGTGTGTACAGTGAATAGTCGAATGATTTGTATTTATTTAATGTAATACCCCGGTAAAAAATACTACTTGTAGGGCTAGGCCTACTTAATTTTTTTTCAAGAATTATAATGCATAAGCCTTTTGTTATTTGAGTACGTATAGGCCTAGTTCTTGTTTTTTTGAATTATTATTCCCTAATTTCCTATATCGGAACACAATCACCAAGCTACAAACATATTCCAATTAGACTAGACAAGACCGAAACTTGTAACTTGCAAGTAGTAGCCCATTCAAAATTCACAATTCTGAGAAAGTTCAAGGAACATGAAATATGGTACATTACAATTTCAAATACATTGAAAAAATTATCTAATTATGCTTGTAAGACAGTTTATTACGCAAATATGAAGTTTTTAGAATATGCTCGGAAAATGCTCGTGCTCGAGAATATTCTTGAGAATTCTCCAAAAGAAAATGCTCGAGCATTTTATATCACTAGGTGGTACACATCACCGCCCCCATCTTCCTGCATCCATTATCACCGGGAATAAAATATTCCATTGAATATTTTATGATTGTCGTTAAATTAAAATATAATCCTAGTTTAATGAACAATATTATTTACATTGTGTCACTACGTGTTGTTTTCTCGCGATCTTGTTTCGCAAAAAGGTTTTTGTATGAGCCAGACCTATTTGCCATTTGTGTATGCCTTGATTAAACTAAAGCTTTATGCTAGGGAAAATAGGTGAGTCTCATTCAAAAACATCCTTTCACTGAAATATATAATATAATCAACGAAAATATATTGCAATCGTATTTGTTCGTATTCTTTTTGTTCACAGGAATAATACTTCTGTTGACAGCTTAATATACGTTTCCAGCAAAGTAATTTAAGTTTATTATTTTGGAATATGCAAAGAACAATATGCAGTCCAATCCAGCCAAAATGAAATAATTCATAGATTCGAGTACAATAGTTTCAAAGTACTGTTGTTTTCGTTCATTTATTTTTAGTGTTATTGCTAGACAGGAAACAAGTAGATGTTCCTGGAATTGGAGCTCCGCCGCGCCATAATCACCGCATTCAATTTCGTCAAATGAAGGATTCTTTCGTGTGCATATTATAAACAATCTAATTAATGATAGTTTGATAAAAAATGATAATGGAGTTTAAATAGTACTGTTGTGGTTTAATAAACAGTTTACATTGCTTTAGAGGAATCCTAAAAATATTTTAAAGCATAAGGTAATGCATTTGCTAACAAGTTACAACGACCGAGCAAATATGTCTGTGGTTCTTGGAATTACTATAAATTATTGATTGCCCTGGTATGTGGAGCTTCCAGATAAATTTATACACAGGCGCGACTTTATTAATGCATACCTTTACCGTTTAAATCTTCTTTGCCTGCACTGTGCAGCCATGGAGCATGGTGCAGCCAAGCTGAAATACTATTTATTATGCGTTATGGAATAATAATTGTCTAAAAATTTAGCATCGGCGTATTTGTTATAGATATTGAAAATGTATTTATTTATCGTCTATCCCATTAGAAGCGGCATAGTAGAAATAAAATTTTGTTTTAGGCATGTAGGCCTATGTATTTTATTTGTTGCTGAAGATTCAATTTTTTAAATTTTATTTTCAATTTCATTTTAATTAGGACGAATTGTACATTGTAAACCACTTCCAAACCCTAAAAAACATCTTTATTAGGTACTTGGTAATTAAAAAAGTCGGATGCGTTTTTTGTTTGTATGTTTTATTGTCGGTCGCCCATCTAATCGTATGGCGTTAGATAGTGTAGCGGAGCCAACTTTGCCGCCCACTTATTCAACTCACTTTTTCAAAGTTGCCGCCAATATTTTGAATTACCAGGCAACAGTGTGATTCATAAGCCTTCTGGAATTTTATTTGATTTATTTCAGTGCAATTTTGAAAGCGGTGGCTATTGTTGTGATTGTTTTTACAAACCGGATGTAAAATGGTTTGTTGAAGAAGACAAGAGAAATGGTGGGACGAGTTTGGGAGGGCGTCTAGCTAGTTGTAGACTGTCCGAAAAGAGTTGTAAAAGCAGTGTTTTAACGAGTAACGGTGTCTGAAATTAACACCAATTAATAGTAAATAATGCGACGAGCATTTTAAGCTATTACGTTTGTAGAAAGAGTTGCGGATGTGGTCAGATTGAATCTTATAAAAACTCGTGAATTGATATTTTCAAACGTGTCGTGGGAAGCGCGCATCTAGGCCTAGACCCTAGCCATCGATACGAGCAAAGCTGAGAACATTTTGAGACTGTAGTATTTCATTGGACAAATTAACACTTCAGGTTAGTTCGGTGACATTAATGTGCGCATTGACCAAATACATTATAAATCAAGATGTCTGAGACAGACAATAATCAATTACGTAATACAACGAATATACGAACTGACAAGAGGAAGGAATACTCGTTTCGCATCGTAAAGAACCATCTGTAAGAAGATTACGTATTGACGTCCGAGATACAGCTGGCAATACTAGGAAGTTTGTTATGCTAAGTGAATTTTGCGCTACGAGACCGTCACGTGAAGAACTTACCTTTGATCTGCATTCTTCGAACCAAGGGCTGTTTGGAGAGCAAAGCGAGGGTTCTGTTCCCTAATTGAGTACATCTCCAGTAAACGATGAGTACATACATAATATGTTATTGTTATTATTGTAAGGTAATAAATTATTATTGTGAAGATAAAGTACATGATTATAATAGGGATATTTTATCCAAATAATAGGAATCGCTGATCAGCTTAGGTAGGACTAGATATCAATAACTTTAAGCTGTGATCTGTATTTTCTGTCTTGATTCCAATATATTTAATCATGAAAGCTTAACGTTTTCTTTCCTTCCAATCTAAATTAACTTCTTTTTTTTGTTCTGTTGTCTTTTATATGCTGAACTTTTGTTGCGTAGCTTCTCTGTCATCTACGTCTCCGGCTTGATCTAGACCGAGGAATACTATTATAAAAATGTTAACCCCGAGATTAATGAAAATTTGAAAAGATTGAATTTTTATTATGTGTTTTGACACTCAGAAAGGTGGGGCTTAACTCCGTTTTATCATAATTGGCAACCCAACGTGTAGGGCTTGAATATTACTAATCGACCGAGAGAAGGAGACCTTGTGGGGTGAGAAGGTGTCTAAAATGTCAGCAAAGTTTTGGTTGTGTGTTTTAAACTTTGTGATGTACATGTCATGTTCTGCTAGGGTTCTGCTAGGGTTCTGCTAGGGCTGTGTATCAAGTTTTGGCTAGGGTGTGTCACGTCTCTACTTGTCTTGTCAATTTGTCGAAGTGAGGTAGATTTGCTAGGATGTCAGACTCAGAGAGTGGTCAGTCGGGGATAGTGAGCGTCTGCGTATCACCATCAGAGAACATTGAAGGGCTCGACGAAAATGGGTTGAATGAATCCATGATGGGGCATATAATGGAGGGTTTGCACACCGCGCATAGGCTCGTACCGATAGTGATACACGCGGAAAGTGAGGGGAGTGATAACCAGAGTGATGAGGAGCGGCGTTACGTTGTGGAGCAGCCGTCACGAACAGGGTACGAGGACATTTTACCGATATCGGAGCCGGTAGACAGAATAGTACAATCTCCAAGACCAGTGGAGGTACTCTCGCGCGATTTGTCAGAGGAAAAAGGAGAGATAGCCGTGGGCGTTGTCTCGCAACAGGCAATTATGAACATGTTAATTGCAATGGATGGAAACATGAAAGCTAGTAACGCTGACGTAAGGAAAGATATCCGTACAATGAATGCAAGTATCGAGGAAATGAAAGCTAGTAACTCCAAGATTAGGACAGATATCGGCATCCTGAATAGTAAAATTGACAATCATACCACGAAATTAGATGAGTTAGAGAACAGGTTAATCGCGCGAATGGACGCAGCTAATTCAAAGTTGGATGAAAGGATTACAGCAATTAACAAGGAGGCTATTGAGAAAAATATAGAGACTAATAGTCGGTTTGAAAAAGTAGAAGACATGGTTAAAAGTAGTCACGTCCAAGTTAATGTCCAGTTAGCGAGATTCGAGAGTCATTTGAAGACGAAAATACCGAGTATAGAAAAGGGTATCAGGGAAATGGACGACAGAATCATAGTAGAGAAAGCTTCTGTAGCAAGGGATAGTAAAATAGGCGAGAATAGTTTAAAAATAACTAGTGTGGACAAAAGTGTTCAGGAAAAACTTTGTTCAGTGGAAGTGGAGTGGAAGGAAAAACTATTCGAGACGCAGGAAACGTTAGAGACAGTTAGAGAAAATGATATCCCTGCACTTAGACAGGAGATCTTGAGCAATATTAGAGAGGCTGGGTACATCAGAGATGTAAGGGAGAATTCGAATATAGAACGTGGTGGTAAACAAGGGAGAAGGTCGGAACGTAATGAGCGCGGTACCGATAACGGAAACAATAGATCAGGAATGTGGGGAGGTCAACCTCAAGATTGGGGATTTAATGGATCTTCGAACCAAGGACTTCTGGACGGAAATGGGAACTATAATCCAGGTGGTTTTGTGCAGGACGGTCGTTATGTAGGCTCACCATCGGATAGAAGTATGAACTATAATCAGGGCAATAACGTTCAACTTGGACAACATACCGGACCGACACAAGACAGGAATGTGCGAGTGAACGCCGTAGAAACTCGTCAGGCAGCAGAAGTAGGCGTACCCACTGTAGATGGGACACAGACTCGGTGGGGTAAGACTTGGTGGGGTGAAAGTTGGTCACCGGGGGATTATCACCAGGATCCAGGTTATCCAAGTATGTGTCAAAAAGTGTGGACGCCACTTAGTACTGTTGTTTAAATGTTGCTGTCATTGTTGTGAAGTGGGTTCGGTGTTTTGTGTGTTACTGCGATGAAAAGAAAAGTTTACGGTTGGCACAGTGACTATTGTACGCGTGATGTTTTAGTCAAGGCAGATTGGCGGATGACTTGTAGTGACGTTTCTAATTTTCATTTTTACATCGTAATAGTCTACTTGGAGTCAATTAAAAGTTGAATTGAGTTAGTTGAAAGTGCCAGGTTCAATGCGGCAATTAGTCAATTGAAAGTTGAATTGAGTTAGTTGAAAGTGCCAGGTTCAATGCCGCAATTAGTCAATTGAAAGTTGAATTGAGTTAGTTGAAAGTGCCAGGTTCAATTATTATTATTATTATTATTATTATTTATTGATCGACATCAGACATGTTACATTGTATACATACATATTACAGGTTATAGTGTGCACGCAATGTTATGCCTAATGGGGAAAGGATGTAGGAAACGGAACCCACGTTCCATCCACTTAAATGAGTGTCCTACAACCTTATAAAGTTAAACTAAAAGTAGGGATTGTAATACTAATTTGCGTAATTACTAGGAAGGAGCATAATGAAGTAAATTGTAAGCCTAAATGAATTATAAACCTAGGAATTATGTACTATCCTAATGAATGAGCTTGATGATAATGATGAGTGAGCATGTTTATGAGATAACGGGCGATGTGAATGTGTGAGGTGAGGTGTGGTATGGGGCCCTGACTTAAAATTACTCATGTTAACAGATCTAATTGAATTCATTTATCATGTCCTTGATCGTTGCGGGGTTGTCAAAAGTTGTGTTTAACAGAAGAGACTGTAAACAGCTTGATAGAAATCTTTGGTAGGCATTGTTTTTATTTCACATGGCAGAGAGTTCCACAAACCGCTGGCTCGATGGTACAGTGAGCGTTGGTAGCTGAGCGTGTTGGCACGGGGCGCGCGTAGGTATACTCCTTGCTGTGGGCCCCTCCCACGCTCCGCGGTCCTGTATTCAAGCTGCAGACGTACCACGAGATCGGTTTTACCGCTCATACAGTTGCGTAGGAACACCAAGTCGCTGCGTTGAAGGAAACCTTCTATGGAGGGGATGTGTAGCTTGTTATGCCTTGCTTGACTGTTCAAGCTGGTTTTGTAACCCAGCATCATTTTGGTCGCTCGGTTTTGTATCACCTCGAGTTTGTTGATGTTAGTTACAGTAGTCGGGTGCCACGCTGGGATACCATACACTAGGACTGGTCTCACTAGGGCCATGTAAGCTGCTCTACGAGAGTGCACCGTACTCTCTCGGAGATTCCTGTTAATGAAACCTAACAGCTTTGAGCATTTTGATCTTATTGTGTCTGTGTGTACGTTCCACTTTAGATCGTCAGTCAGAGTAAGGCCTAAAAGTTTTATTGTTTTGCAGCTGTTGAGAATTACGTGGTTTACGGTGTATTTTAGTTTTATTGGAAGAGATGAACGGGAGAAACAGATATAACTACTTTTGAGAGAATTTATTTTCATGTTGTTTACTTCGCACCAGATAGAGATGTTGTCAAGGTCTTCCTGTAGGACGGCGGCGTCAGCTGCACTGTTGATAGGGTTATAAACAGTGCAGTCGTCGGCATACATGTATATTTTAGAAGTTATGCATTGTGGTAGGTCCATCATGTAGATTATAAATAAGAGAGGGCCCAGTACTGACCCCTGGGGGACCCCGGAAGTTACTCTGACACTTTCGGATTTGTGACCACCGTATACAACATTTTGGACTCTGTCAGTTAGAAAAGAGGTACACCAATGGAGCAGGTTGCCTTGTATGCCATAGTGAGACAATTTTCGTAGCAGGCGCTGGTGTGGGACCATGTCGAATGCTTTGCTAAGATCTATTGAGATGGCGTCGATTTGCTTTACATGTTTCTTGTCTAATTCAAACTGCCAGTCTTCAATCATCTTAGCTAGCATGGTAGTGCAGGAACGTTTAGGTAGGAACCCGTGTTGTTCTTCGTTAATTATGCCATTGGCCTGTAGGTGCTCTAGGATGGGTTTTGAAATGAGTTTCTCTAGCATTTTGCAGAGGGCTGATGTTAGAGCTATGGGTCGATAGTTAGCCACATCTTCTTTGGCGCCAGATTTGAATGTTGGTACTATGTTTCCCATTTTCCAGTCTCGTGGAATTTCACCCAGCCAGAGCGAGAGATTGAATAGGCTGGCGAGAGATGGAGTTATGGCAACAGCGCATTGACGTAAGATCTTGGTCGGTATCTGATCGGGCCCCGGCGCTGCGCCTGGTTTGAGGGCCCTGAGGCATTTCAGAACTTCCGCTTCGGACACGTGGAGGTCTGTCAACGGTTGACAGGGGGCGTGTCGGGCGATGCCAAACAAATCTCCTGACTCTTCTGTTGGCGATGCGTAAGTGTTTTTGAAGTGCTCGCTGAAAGCAGAGGCGATCGCAGGGGGGTCCTTCACGGATTTGCCGTTATGTGTGAAGCTGGATGGGGCTAGACTTCCGTTTTTACTGTGGATGTATTTCCACAAGTCTTTGATGTTGTTTCTGTTACCTAGTTTCCATAGGTAGTCATTGTGAGCTTTGCGGACAGTTTGTTTAGCTTGCTTTTTAGTTTCTTGGTAGTGATTTCGGTTTTCTTGGCTGGAGTTTAGTTTCCATTTCTTGTATAGGGCATCTCTCTTCTTTATTAATCTGACGCACGCATCGTTGATCCAGGGAGGGCGCCGTTTACCTCGAATTTTAACACTGGGGATGGCTAAATGAACACATTTCCAGAAGCAATCTCGCCATTCTACCCAGTGTTCCTCGATGCTAGTGTTGTCAGTAAGCGTAGGTAGTTTGTCCCATAGTAGCTGCCGTAGATGGCTCCAGTTCGCCTTCTTGTAGTTGAGGACGGTGTTGTTGACGGTTTTCCACTTGGTTGGGCACCATTTAATTGATGTTATGACGGCTAGGTGGTCGCTTACTCCGGGGACGACTTCAACAGAACTAACAATGGTAGGGTTGTTGCATAGAACCAGATCTATGAGGGACCTACTTGTCGTTGTGATCCTAGTAGCCTCGGTGACAAGTTGGGTCAGATATAGATCTTGAAATACGGTAAGGAATCTGCAGGCTAATTGGTTTCTTGGAAGCGAAGTTTGGTCGTCTGTTGACCAGGCGACGTCGAGATTAAAGTCTCCACATACCAACAAAGAGGAGTTTCCTCCTAGTGTTGTCTGAGCGTTGTTTAGGGAGAGTATTAGGTCGTCTGTGGACTTGACACTAGAGTTCGGTGCTCTGTATGCGGACGCGACCAGCAGTCTTTTGTCCTGTACGCTCACTTCCAACCACACGATCTCGCTGTCGTCCGTCTCTAAGTCATGACGTCTGCTCGGTGACAGCGAGGGTTCCACAGCTATTAGGACGCCGCCGTGCTTTGAACGCGCTCGATCTTTCCGATTAGTCAATTGAAAGTTGTATTGAGTTAGTTGAAAGTGCCAGGTTCAATGTGGCAATTAGTCAATTGAAAATTGAATTGATAATTGAATTACAATGAAGTTCAATTGGAGTTGAATTGATAATTGAGTTAGTTGAAGTTAATTGAGGTCTTTGAAGATAATTGAATTAGTTGAAGACAATTGAGTTAGTTGAGGTTTTTGGGTTAAGTGAGATTATGATCATCATGATAAAGAAAAATGCGATGTTATTATGAAAAAGGAAGTAAATACTAGGTGTTCCGATGTAGGAAGAGAAGGAGAAACGTGGTTGCAGTTATTCATCTGTCGAGATTGGAACTGAACGTGATTAATTTTCAGCTAGGATTGTTGGTTTGTAAGTAGGGTCGGGAATGAACAAGGGAACCTTTGGCTTGTTTTTATCTTGTGCAAAAGCATACTGGAGCAAAGCATAACTGTAATTTCTTTATAAATCTGATGCTGTGTTCAGATAGCTTCCTAGTATGGATAAAGATATTATAACTTGTAATTTTAATTTTATGTGTAACCTTGTATTGATGTAACCTTTCCTAGTAGAGTCTGATAAGAAGCTTAGTCTTAATTCATGCTTAATTAATAGTAAGCTTCGGTGGGGTAATTGTAGCGGAGCCAACTTTGCCGCCTACTTATTCAACTCACTTTTTCAAAGTTGCCGCCAATATTTTGAATTACCAGGCAACAGTGTGATTCATAAGCCTTCTGGAATTTTATTTGATTTATTTCAGTGCAATTTTGAAAGCGGTGGCTATTGTTGTGATTGTTTTTACAAACCGGATGTAAAATGGTTTGTTGAAGAAGACAAGAGAAATGGTGGGACGAGTTAGGGAGGGCGTCTAGCTAGTTGTAGACTGTCCGAAAAGAGTTGTAAAAGCAGTGTTTTAACGAGTAACGGTGTCTGAAATTAACATCAATTAATAGTAAATAATGCGACGAGCATTTTAAGCTATTACGTTTGTAGAAAGAGTTGCGGATGTGGTCAGTTTGAATCTTATAAAAACTCGTGAATTGATATTTTCAAACGTGTCGTGGGAAGCGCGCATCTAGGCCTAGACCCTAGCCATCGATACGAGCAAAGCTGAGAACATTTTGAGACTGTAGTATTTCATTGGACAAATTAACACTTCAGGTTAGTTCGGTGACATTAATGTGCGCATTGACCAAATACATTATAAATCAAGATGTCTGAGACAGACAATAATCAATTACGTAATACAACGAATATACGAACTGACAAGAGGAAGGAATACTCGTTTCGCATCGTAAAGAACCATCTGTAAGAAGATTACGTATTGACGTCCGAGATACAGCTGGCAATACTAGGAAGTTTGTTATGTTAAGTGAATTTTGCGCTACGAGACCGTCACGTGAAGAACTTACCTTTGATCTGCATTCTTCGAACCAAGGACTGTTTGGAGAGCAAAGCGAGGGTTCTGTTCCCTAATTGAGTACATCTCCAGTAAACGATGAGTACATACATAATATGTTATTGTTATTATTGTAAGGTAATAAATTATTATTGTGAAGATAAAGTACATGATTATAATAGGGATATTTTATCCAAATAATAGGAATCGCTGATCAGCTTAGGTAGGACTAGATATCAATAACTTTAAGCTGTGATCTGTATTTTCTGTCTTGATTCCAATATATTTAATCATGAAAGCTTAACGTTTTCTTTCCTTCCAATCTAAATTAACTTCTTTTTTTTGTTCTGTTGTCTTTTATATGCTGAACTTTTGTTGCGTAGCTTCTCTGTCATCTACGTCTCCGGCTTGAGCTAGACCGAGGAATACTATTATAAAAATGTTAACCCCGAGATTAATGAAAATTTGAAAAGATTGAATTTTTATTATGTGTTTTGACACTCAGAAAGGTGGGGCTTAAATCCGTTTTATCATAATAGTAATAAAACATATTTTATTAAACGATCGTTACTATGCTTTATGCAAACTAGATTTAGAAATAGGTCATTTCTTTATTTTTGATAGTGTTTTTTTAAATTACTGTATTAAATACTATTCGTCTACAGTATTGTAATGATTTCCATTGTTTGTAACAGTTTTGCAAGCCTGCTTGGTAATATCTGCAACGAATCAACAAAATTTAATTGCCCAAAATATGTATATTTTAAATAGGCGCCCAATAATTTTCGAGTTTCAGTTAGTTCGTGGAGTTGATACACTTCCGGCCGGGCGCGGTGCGACGTTGGGGCGACCTCTATGGTTTCATTTATGAACTTCATGCGTAGCCACGAGCTAGCGAAACTCTAGTGGCGCTCGCAGCGCTCGTAGATTTCCGTGAATGAACTTGATGAGTGGGAGAGAAATTTTTGGTACAATATTTAACATGGGCGTGACGTCTCTAGCTAAGGATGGTTATATACTCAATGGTTATAGCAACTCATCATCATTTTGCATCATCATCTTTACAACAATGTTTAAAATCATTAATTTCCTTTAATTTGTTGTCATATTTGTAATTGTATCATGTAATATTAGTACTCAGTACTGATTAGTATGCTGGACTACTGTTGTGACCTTATGTTATAATTAATGTTAAAACCTTAAGTAATATATATATAAATGTAGTGTGGATTGGAATACACTAGGCAGTTCATATGTACAAGTTATCTAGAAGGCTGTGTTTAGAGATGTTGTTGATAAAAGAAATGAATGTTATTATTGTGAAAAATGGTGTCTTCTCGAATGTTGGAAATATACATGAAATAAAAGATTAAATAGTTAATACTCATTACAATGGTGGCAGCGGTGGGATGACTAAAAGCAAATGGATTTCTTTTTGTAAAACATAATGCCAAGAAGACAACCAGAAACAATGGCGGAACCAGGAGTTGTTTTAGTGACCAAACGTCCTATTAAAATGCCTCGAGAATTTACAGGTGAGTCTGAAAGTTGGTGCGAGTGGTTGCAACATTTTGTAAAAATTTCCGTTATTAACCCTTTAAGCGCCACGCCCGCGTATACGCGGGCTTAGGCGAGGTCGCTGCTAGGCCACTCCCGCGTATACGCGTTTTACTCCTCCCGCTTTTTTTTGTAATTAATATAAGACGATATATTGTAGATATCGACGTCTGGTAAATTGCAAACGCTTGCGACATATTACGGCAAAGTGATGAAGCTTCAAGTGCAACATTTTGATTGTCGGTGTTTTTGAAACGAGCGTGAATGTTTGATGTCGTGTTACCTGTTTCATTGTCAAAGGCGCGCGCCTCGAGTGAGCATGGCTAAACGGAACTTGACTTCGCGCCGAAATAAAATCATTTCAACAGACGATATTGCGGAGATAATTTTGACAGCTGAATCCGATGAAGAACCGTGTGACAGTGATGTGAGCTCTATTTATGATCAAGGAAGTGATAACAGTGACCAAGAACTATCAAGTAATCAGGAAAGTAAGTCTTTACCGAGGCCTACAACAGAACATGTTGCCGTGTGTCGTCCACTCTTGCTTTGCCCTAAGACAACATCTAGGAATATTCGATCAAACAAGGTAAGAAGATTAATTTTTGATTATGATGAAGACGAGCACGATTTAGAGAACTTTACTTTCGGGGAATTGAGTGAACACAGGCCTATTCCGAAACCTGTTGCTGTTCAGCGCCCTCAAAGTCCACAGCCCGGGCCATCAAATGCAAAGGCAAATCAGAACAGAAAATTATTTTCTACAGTTGTTGATTCTGATGAGTATGATAGTGAAATTGACTTAGATTATAATCCCGATATAGATGATTACCACTATATGTCAAGTGACAGTGACAGTAGTGACAGTATTCCTGGGCCTAGGGCACCCGCTCTTCAAGCAAACAGGAGAAGAGCTGTTCCTCTACCTCCGGTTTATGACTGGCAAGACTATGATAGTGATGGTGACTATGATCCTGTAAAACAGGTTTTCGACAATACGAACAGTGGGATTACTATACATTTCGATCAAGAAGCACAAGAGATTGATTTTTTTCAATCATTTATTTCACAAGATTTGATTTCTTTTGTGGTACACGAAACGAACAGTTTTTATAATTTTGTAATCAGCCAGGCGCCTCTATCTCCTATGTCACGATTACAACAGTGGACAGACACAAATGAGGATGAGGTGTACATACTTTTAGCAGTATTTATGTTGATGGTTCGACATAAAAAACTAGCACTGCATGAATATTGGAGCACGGATGGGTTGTTACGATCTCCGGTATTCGGCGAAATCATGAGTCGTAACAGGTTCTGTAACATACTACGTTTGCTGCACTTTTGCGACAATAATGAACAGGCTCAAGGTGATAGATTATACAAAATAAGAGGAATCGTCGATAGACTACGTGTGTCGTACAAGAGAATTTTCGCCCCATTTCAAAACATTTGCATTGACGAGAGTCTTATGCTTTTCAAAGGTCGACTTGCTTTCAAGCAATACATTCCTAAAAAGAGACATCGATTTGGGGTAAAACTTTTTGTTTTATGCGACGTGGAGACTGGTTATGTCCTTGATTTAGTGGTCTACACCGGAGCCGACACAGATATTGCCGACGACCATAATCTTGGGATATCTGGTGCTGTAGTATCGACATTGTGCGAATCATACATTGGCCAGGGACATACTCTTTGGATAGATAACTGGTATACCAGTCCAGAGCTTGCCAGCTATCTACTAAGTGTGAAGACAGACATATGCGGGACTGTCAGAAAAAATCGTAAAGGTATGCCTAACTTTACGAAAAAGCTAAACAAAGGACAAGTTGAGGCTAAACATACCGACAATATGATTACGCTCAAATGGAAAGATAAGAGGGAGGTACATATGCTATCAACCTTCCACAAAAACGAAATGAAAGAAACAGGGAAAGTGGACCGTACAACTAATATTCCAATTACAAAGCCTGCATGTATTATAGATTACAATGATAACATGGGAGCAGTTGACAGGTCTGATATGATGCTAAGCTCAATCAAATGCCTAAGAAAGACAATGAAATGGTATAAAAAACTATTCTTTCATCTAGTGGACATAAGTTTGCTAAATGCCCATGCAATGTACAATGTCCACACAGGTAAAAATGAAACCTTGGCAAATTTTCAATTAGAAGTAATACGACAGTTACTTGAAAAACATCTGGCACCTAGGACTCACTCAAAGGGAGGCCGCCCTGCACATGGGGAAACACCTCTTCGATTGACGCAGCGACATTTTCCCGAAACAGTTCCGCCGACAGAGAAGAGGAAGAATGCAATGAGAGTGTGTCATGTCTGCAGTCAGACCACTCTTGGGCCAAGAAAAAGAAAAGAGAGTCGGTACATGTGTGGACCATGCGATGTTGGGCTCTGTGTTGTGCCTTGTTTTGCAAATTTTCACACGTTAAAAAACTTCTAGGCGTTTAGGGCCTATAGCCTACAATGTGATATGATATACATAGATAGCAGACATACGTTTAATTAAACTAGTTTATCATATCCTTTTGAAAATAAAGTGATTCACCTGTTTTTACGTAGATGTGAATGAAAATATTTTGAAAAATAAATGAATAAATTTCTATCAGCATCACAACATGGACCAAATTAAGTATTTTATTAATTTGGCATACATATTGGCATTCCTTATTATGTTTCCATTATGTTCTAAAAAAATTATATTCATCAAATGAAAAACATAGGAAATATGAATTTTATTGTAAATCATTACATTTTTTAAAAAAGAACTCGGCCCAGGGCGTGTGACCGATGCCAGAAAACCCGGCGCTTAAAAGGTTAATAAGTGGTCAGATGTTGAAAAATGTGAGTTCTTGGCAGTGAGTTTAGACGGAAGAGCCGCCGACAAGTTTGAGGATATTTCTCCAGAAGTAAAAATTGATTATGGAAGTTTGTGCAGGGCGTTACACTTAAAACTAGAACCACCAGAGGAAATTGAGCTACATAAAACTGCTTTTCGCATGAGGCGACGACAACCATTGGAGACTGTAGACACTTTATGTCGCGAGATGAAGAAATTAGCTGCTAGAGCCTACCCTAACATGGACCATGGTACTCGTGATGAGCTTACCCGTGATCAGTTTGTTGAAGCTTTAGGTGAAGGCAATTTGCGTCAGCTAGTACGTCAGTCTTGTTCACGAACATTAGAAGCTGCTACGAAAGTTGCTTTGGAACAAGAAGTAAATTTGCAATGTGAAAAGAGAGACCTTTGTACAGTTAGTCCTGGACCGTCAAATAGTGTTCATGCACTGGAGGAGTTGCTTAAAAGTAACACAATAGCCATGCAAGCAATGACAGATACCATGAAGCACATGATGAATATGCCTGTGACGGCAAGGCAGCAAGAGAACATTCAGTCAAGGCCTCATCATAGGCCTAGATCTCAGATGAAATGCTGGAGTTGTGGACAGCCAGGACATCGACATGTAAATTGCCGTAATGCAAGACAAGCAACACATTCAAGCCCTATGTTTCAACCAGATTTTCGGGCTGAGTATCAGCCAGGATATTTCCATGGGAGTCGGCCACATCAGGAAAACTAGTGGAGGCTGGCACACATGACCAATGTGGGGAGCCAGCCAAGAAAAATATACTTGATTCGGATCATACTAGGCCTACTACAATTATAGGAAATGTGGCAAGTGGAGGTGCTGTGTTTACAAAGGGAAAGGTACAAAATCTTGACATGGATATTTTAATCGATACAGGTGCTGCTATTTCATTACTACGATACGATGAGTGGAAACATTCAAAAGGGAATAAAAACCAGTTACGAGACTCTAGTTTGAATGTTGTCAACGCAAGTGGTGAATTCATGGCTATAAAAGGAGTTGTTGATGTAAATCTACAGATTGGGAAGAAGACTTGGGTCCACCCAATGTTTATTATGGAAGGAATTACACAGCAGTGCATTCTGGGGACTGACTTCTTAGAAGAGCACAAAGGTGATGTTTTAATATCTCAACATATGTTACGATTAGAGGGTCAAATTACGCCAATAACAATAGGTAGGCCTAACAGTAATGCAACTCATCAAATGTGTCATGTGTCCATAGCGGAGACGGTGGTTGTACCTAACGGACAAGAGTATTTAATTAGAGGTAAATTTCGAGGAAAAGCTCCAAAAGAAGGATTCCTAGAACCGACCCAATCTTTTATTGGAAAGACTGGGGTGCTAGTGGCTAGAATTCTGGTTAAAGGAGATGTTCCACACATGCCGATACGTGTTTTAAATTCAACCAGTAAACCAATAACATTATACAAAGGGACAACCGTTGGAGAATTTTGCTCTTGGACGCCGCCAGTTGAAGTGTGCCAAGTGGATACATCTGCAAACAGGTGTCCTGCTTCTCAATTGTTTAATTTTAACCTAGATCATTAATTATCAACTAAACAAGCCAACGATATTGTGAGATTAATAGATGAATTTGAAGATGTTTGCTCGTACGGAGCTCATGATCTTGGTAGGACTAAGCTTACTTATCACCGCATTGTTACTGGGAATGCTATGCCGGTGCGTCAACCTCCACGGAGAATACCTCTTCACCACCGGGAAGAAACTAAGAAGATTGTTGATGATATGCTTAATCAAGGAGTGATTCAGCCATCTGTGTCTCCTTGGAGTGCTCCTGTCGTCCTAGTTAAGAAGAAAGATGGATCAATGAGATTTTGCATTGATTATCGCCGCTTGAATGACGTCACTACCAAGGATGCGTATCCTCTTCCTCGTATGGGTGACATGATGGATTCATTTGGTTCGGCACGGTTATTTTCCAAGCTAGACTTGGCGAGTGCTTACTATCAATGTGAGGTTGCTCCAGAAGATCGAGAAAAAACTGCTTTTGCTACATCATGGGGTGGTTTGTACGAATTTAAAGTTTTACCATTTGGGTTGTGCAATGGGCCTAGCACATTTCAGCGTCTAATGGACTTGGTTCTAGCCGGATTGAACTGGTCTACTACTATGGTATACCTGGATGATGTTATTGTTTTTGCCCGAAATTTTGATGAACACATGATTCGTCTTCGAGAAGTATTTCAGCGTTTGAGAGAAGCGGGGTTGAAAGTTAAACCATCCAAGTGCGAACTTTTTCAAGAAAAGGTACAGTTTCTAGGTCATGTTATTTCAGCACAAGGCATCTCAACTGATTTGGAGAAAGTATCTGCAATAGCTAAATGGTCTATTCCATCTACAGTTGAGGAACTACGTTCATTTTTAGGGACTGCTTCATATTATCAAAGATTTGTTAAATCCTTTGCTGACATTGCTTCTCCACTTTATCGGCTTACTCAAAAAGGTACTAAATATGTTTGGAACGAAGAGTGTGATAGTGCCTTCCTGCAATTAAAAAATTGTTTGGTGTCAAGTTCCGTATTAACACATCCTCAGCCGGAGTTACAGTTCATACTGGATACTGATGCAAGTGGAACAGGCATTGGTGGTGTGCTGAGCCAGATACAAGATGGAGTGGAACGTGTTGTTGCATATTTTAGTCGCACTCTTACCAAAACTGAGAGAAACTACAGTGTTACAAGAAGGGAGATGCTTGCACTACTCAAGTCAGCGCAGCACTTTCGACACTATCTCTATGGTAAGCGGTTTCTAGCAAGAACAGATCATAGCGCACTTCGGTGGCTTCGTTCGTTTAAAGACCCAGAAGGACAAGTGGCTAGGTGGTTGGAACAACTCGAAGAGTTGTTCCGAGATTCAACATCGCCCTGGAATGAACCATGGGAATGCAGATGGACTGTCTCGTCAACCCATAATCAAGTCAGATCCAGAGATTGTGTTGAATATTGATACTTCATGGGTACCAAAATGGTCAAATGAAGAACTTCAATCTTTGCAAGCTGAGGACAGTGCATTATTTCACGTTGTACATTGGATAAGAAATGGCGCAAAACCATCTTATTTTGAAGTAGCTCCAATGGGGAAAACAGTTTTGAGTTTATGGGCTCAATGGAGTCGTCTTTTGGAAAGGAATGGACTAGTATATAGGTTGTGGGAAGAAGATAATCATCCAGACAGCTTACAGCTTCTACTACCGAGAAGTTTGATCTCAGAGGTATTAAACGAACTCCATAGTTCACCAACAGGAGGTCACTTAGGGATATCTAAAACTTTGGAAAAGGTTCGAGGAAGGTTTTATTGGCCAGGGATGCGTGAGGACATAGAGTTATGGTGTAAGAGGTGCACAGCTTGTTGCAGCCGCAGAGCCCCTATACCAGGGTTGAGAGCACCACTAGTTAGCTATGGATCAGGTTTTCCACTTCAAAGAGTATCACTTGATATACTGGGACCCTTGCCTTTGTCAACAAGAAAGAATAAGTACATCATAGTAGTGGTCGATCATTTCACAAAATGGGTCGAAGCGTATGCAGTTCCGAATAAAGAAGCTGAAACTGTTGCTGAAAGGCTAGTTACCGAGTTCATATGTCGATTTGGAGCTCCAATGGAAATCCACAGCGATCAAGGTCGACAGTTTGAATCACGGCTGTTTCAGGAGATGTGTCGGATGTTAGGCATGACAAAAACAAGAACCTCTCCGTACCATCCTCAAGGTGATGGCTTGGTTGAACGTTTTAACCGAACGCTTCTTGAAATGCTTAGCAAATGGGTAAATGAAAATCAGACCACCTGGGACGACAGATTACCACATGTAATGATGGCATATCGTTCAAGTCCTCAAGCATCTACTCAATTCAGTCCACATTTTCTTATGTTTGGAAGAGAAGTTCAACTACCACTGGATGTAGTGTTTGGCCAACCTCAACAACAAGTGGCAAGAGAGAGTGATTATGTGTTCAAACTAAGGAATGATCTTGAAGCAGCTCACCAAGCAACACGGGAAAAATTAAATGTTTCACAGAAGATTCAAAAATCCTTTTACGACCGAAGATGTGCAGGAAATCAATATCAGGAAGGGGATCGTGTTTGGCTGTTAAATACTGTTGTGAAGCCTGGACGTACACAAAAATTGCATTGTCCTTGGGAGGGTCCATATGCAATTCAAAAACGTCTTTCCGACGTCACCTACCGAATTAAAGCAGATGGAAATGGACCCAATGGAAGACGTCTTCGACAGCATATAGTTGTTCATTTCAACCGATTGAAACCCTTCTTTTAAGGGGGGGATAATGTAGTGTGGATTGGAATACACTAGTAGGCAGTTCATATGTACAAGTTATCTAGAAGGCTGTGTTTAGAGATGTTGTTGATAAAAGAAATGAATGTTATTATTGTGAAAAATGGTGTCTTCTCGAATGTTGGAAATATACATGAAATAAAAGATTAAATAGTTAATACTCATTACATATATATACAGTAGAGTCTCTCTAATCCGGGCTAATTGGGACCAGATGTAGCCCGGATAAGTGAAAACCCCGGATTAGACGGAAAATGTTTTTTTATCGCGTATTTTGATACATTAATGGTTAGTGTATCATTCGTGACCCTTCCGCTGTCATAAATACTTCTCTTTATGGCTTTAAAAGCGATAAGAACAGACCAGCTCGACCTTGTGGCTGGCTGCATACATCGAGAGAAAGAGAGTTTTTTTTGGCCCCCTCACGACCTTGTGGCTGGCTGCATGCATCGAGAGAGAGTGAGAGCGCGCGTGAGGCAGAGAGAGAGAGAGAGAGAGAGAGAGAGAGAGAGAGGAGTGTAAGCGAAGTGAATTGGAGATTGAGTTATCACTGTAAAATAAACAAAACAAAGATTTGTCCCATGAGATATGAAGTTTTATTACGTAAAAAAATAGTCGTGGCTCTTGAGTCCCCCACTGTTTGCGCTCCGACGCCCATCTCGGAAGCTATTTTTTTTATTGGCTCTCCGTGATCAAGACGTTTCAAGGCGTTTAATTTATCCTCAAATGAGGCAGACTTATGTTTGCGCTTACTCATCGCGAATATCACTCGCGCACAAACACACGTCTAGCTACGAGAACGTCACTGGTTTGTTTGTCACTTGACTCAAGACAGACGACTGAGACGAGACTGGCCATTGGCCAATGGGCAGTCGGCCTGAAGAATTTCATTCATGTTATTCCACCCTCCCCTCGCTCCACCCGCTACTACGTCCGGCTGCAAGTCGGCCGCGAGCCTATAGTTTGTGCCATGAAAGACGGCTGTAGTACGTGATATTTTCAACTATAAACACATCAGATCCAGATTTTTTTTTTTTTTTTTTTTTTTTAACTTACGACACGGGTCGCCCCGGATTACACGGAACACCGGATTAACGGGGCCCGGATTAGAGAGGCCCTACTATATATATGTGAATATAAGTTTTTTAAGCATAAGCCTGCTTTAAGGACATAGTTATTGATTCATAGCAGTTGTCGAAAAAGTTTGCCCCGACTGGGGTTCGAACCCAGAACCTCCGGCTTAATGTGCCATAGCTTTGCCAATTAAGCTACCAGGACCACAGAACAAACCTTTACTAAACTGCTATTTGTTGTGACTGTTGACTTTCATGACATAAATCCAACAGAAGACTGCAATGTAGCTGTCAAATCTGAAAGATCGCATGGATAAATACATCACATCTCATCTCCCATGAGTTGGGTAGTATGAATATAAGTTTTTTAAGCATAAGCCCGCTGTAAGGACATAGTTATTGATTCTTATGGTAGCCCGCTTAAGGACATAGTTATTGATTCTTATGGTGGCTTAGCCACCATAAGCCACGTTACAGCACCATATGGACCTTCCATATGGTGCTGTAACGTGGCTAATGGGCTGGAAAGAAAAAAGTGCTCTATAGTAAAGGCAGCTGAGATGAAGTTCATTATGCAGTGTGGCAGGTGTGACTAAGTTGGACAAGGTAAGAAGTAGTATGATAAAAAAGAAAGCAGGAGTTGAGAGCCTAAAGGTCAAGATGGGGAAGGATTGACTGCGATGGTATGGACATGTGAGAAGAATGGAGAAGAATAGAATCCCAAGACAAGCATATGAGTTAATAAATGAGAGAAGAAGAGTGGGAAGACCTCGAGACAGATGGGAAGACCAAGTACATGCATATGTGGAAAAGAGAGGAGAAGAGTGGTTAGTGGTTAAGAGAGAGAAAGATGGAGGGAGGACAGTAAAAAGTGGAAAGCTGGTGTTGCGACAAGAGAATGAGGAAGAAGAAGCTATGAGGTGCTGAGCTTGGCAGACCGGGGCTGATTCGGTGATTTCCAAGATCGATTGGTGGAAATATCCCTTTACATAACTAAATGATGTTGGAACAAAGTGTAGTGATATATATCAAGAACAAATGACGGTTTGCCACTCAATGGTTTACTATATGATCTACCTTGTTACGTAGGCTACCTACCATCATGATATGATTATTTACATTTTCAATTAAGGGATGATTTTTGTTGTTTATGAAGTTTTTATTTCATTTTTTTATACAAAATTTGCTTCTGTTGTATTTTGTCCTAGGTTAACTTGTATAGACCCGGACTAATGGCTCACTCATTATTTTGCAAGTTGATATCTCTAGGCCTTCCGATACTTCTGGAAAATTACTTTTTCTCTTCTACTTTTTCTACATCCCAGTGCAACGACTACTTGAGATTTTTATAATTGAATCGTTTATGTCAACTTTTGGCCAAAATGAGTGTATGATCGAATATTACTAAATGAGGGACGCCGCATCGTTTGGTGAAGAAATGGTTTAAGTCAGATTAGTCCTTGTATTGACTATAGCTAAAAACATGGTCCGTTTGTTGTTGAAAGGGTAAAAGTAGAGGCATTTGTTTTTCGCACGTCGCGATAAAACGAAATTCTACATTTACTGTTGGATTGATTTTCATTGAAGTTTTCTTTGCAGGAGGGTTCAAGTAAAGCTGTTTTAAGGTCGCGACAAAACGCAAGTTTCGGCAAAAACGGGGTATAACGCAAAATATACTCAAATTGAAGATTTTTGCCGCGAAAAGTGATGTTTTGGCTGAAGCCCGGCAAGAATATGTCAAGAAAAAACAAAAACAGGCACATTTTTGCTCTCATCTTCAAAAACAAATGTACCCTTTTTGCAAAAACACTGAAGGCCACTTTACACGGAGAAGTTGAAAAAGTAAGTAAAAAGTGAAAAGAACGAGTAGCTTTTCGAAGCCTTCGCACGGACGAAGAGTAAAAGTTTGTGCCTGGCGTCACCTCTCGGCCTTTGTGCGAAACTGATGCGGCAAGTAGGGGTAACTGACAATTGTATTCTTCAATCTTAATCTTCACACAGTACTGGTGCGTGTTTGTTTACTATCTATCCTAGGTTCTGGAGCCCAGGCCTAGGCCTAGGTTAGGTACAAACTTGATGCTAAAAACGGCAACGTCACTGCCAGCCTTTCTTCAGTCGCGATCGGGTTCCGCATTGCCTCTCTATTTTGGGGCAAACTAAAAGTGCTAGTTCGGTAGACGCTATGAATCACAATTTTTGCGCGTATTTTTCAAGTTGACAGAATGACACTCAGCTGACAGTCGGTCGGGCAGGAATTTCCACCGCCACTTATATATCAAGCTGTGACAAAGGTGTTACGTTTTTCTGCATCTCGATTTCTTGCCAAAGTTGAACTCAATGACAACGTTGTCGACCAATCACGGTCAACTCTTCAAGGCCATTCTACTTTTCACTTTTTACTTGTCGAGCAGAGTCCGACAAGTTGGGAAACTTTTCACTTTTTACTTTTCAACTTCCCCGTGTGAAGGCAACTCGAAAAGTCCCATAAGCTGCATGCTATCTGTACTACAAAAAAGCTACTTTTTCTCCTCACTTTTTCTTTTTACTTTTTCAACTTCCCGTGTAAAGGGCCCTTAAGGGATTTAAGTAGGGTTGCCACCTTTGTTTGAAGTCAATCCGGGAGAGAAAACAAAGTTGCGAGGTACAGCTGGGGTCTGGGGCGAAGCCTTAGCCGGCGGAGCCATTTTCGTCGAAGGCGAAAAAAATTTCAGTCTTTTAGGTATATTTGATGGCCTAAAACGCATTTTAAGGCGACTTTGTACCTCAAATTACAGTGAAATATAAAGTCGAAATAGACCATTTTTGTTAATCCTGGGACAAGTAACAAGGAAAGATAAGATCTCATGAAAGCAAATAATAATAACGATCCAATGCCTGAAGAATTAAAAAATCCAAAGTAAACGGCATCGTAACCAGTGGCATAGACAATCTACGACAATAATCAAGTACAGTCAAACTTCGTTAGGACGCTTTTGAAGGGACAAAGAAAAGTGGACGTCGTAAACGTGAAAACGCGGAAACGAAATTCCATTAAAAAAATTAGAAATTAGCATTCTTTAATATCTTGTATGTATAGTTATAGTGAGACAATCAAATACACTCAAATAGTATGGTTATTAATAGTTTAAATGTGTGTAATTAAATGCATAACAGGTAAGTATGCAATTACGCGCTGCAAATACTTGACAGTGCGCGTTGCAGCGTTGACATCAGACACCTGTCCGCTCCTTCCCATTCCACTGCTGCACAGCTGAAACAACTGTCACTCGATTCCCCGCCGTGAGTTGCCTAGTCTCGTCTCTCTCGCACTCGCTAATGCTATCTTACTTCCCTACCCTGCCGCTGAAAACGAGGTCGGCTCGCTTCGCTGAAACCCGAGTGGAACCCGAACAAACAACAAGCAGATTACGAGTCTGTTTTCACTAGCGCGTGCGAGATAAAATTAGGACGAGAAGATTACATTTCACTACAGATCACTAGGGGTGTGCGAACCGGTTCGAATTTCGAACCGAACTCGAACTTCAATGAAGGTTCGAGTTCGAAAATATTCGGTTCGAAAATCGAACCGAACTCGAACCTCCCGCCAATCGGAAATACAAATTCGAATGTTGGTCACACTGGTTTAAACTGACGACTTTCGAGAGAAAAATCGATATTTCGATATATATCGCACGCCGAAACGCCAATGCTACACCGACGGCATTATTATGTACTAGACTAGGCCTATTTTTCACAATGATTTGGCGCACCGTGATTTGACGTAAAGAGAATAAAAACCGATATGAAGCGACGGAAAAGTGAAGGGTATGTGATCAATCCTGCGCAGAAGAGTTAGAAGATGACAACTTGGAAGAATGTGAGTCGCCTTGGCCTAGACCTATGCCTAGCTCTAGGCCTAGGTCGTGCCCCGACTTGTCACAGCCAAGCACCAGTGCTTGCGCCAGTGATTGCTCTAGCCCTAGTAGGCCTGGGCCTAAACCTTTAAGGCAAAACCCTATTAATGCCTAGGCCTATAGGCCCCGTAAGAAGTGACTCTGACGACGACCACGATTCTAACCTTGCCCCTGCCAGGAACAGTAGGCCTCGGCCTAGGCCTAGGCCTAGCCGGAGCCCTAGCCCTACACATGAACTTCCACCCAATATCCCTAGGCCTAGGCCTGGCAATCAGATGGAACCACTAGGGCTAGGCTTGGCTCGTCATTTTAATCGAATTGATGACAAAGCCACTTGCATTCATTGCAAATGTGCACTAACTGCGCCAACAGGTACGACAACAACATTAATTCGACACTTGTCACGCATCCACAAACATGAGTATGAGATTTATCTCGATGACAAAAAAATTATAAACGCTTCAGCGGCTTCAAAAAGAGTTAAAAATGGAAATACTCAACCTACAAATGCATCTCCGCACACACAACTGAAACAAACATTCCTCTCGACTTCATTCAAAAAGGCTGCTAGCTATTTACCGAACTCGGACAAGGCTAAAAAAATTAATAATAAGATTGGGAAGATGATCGCTTGCGAGTATCTGCCGTACAGTTTTGTACAGTCTGATGCGTTAAAAGACCTTTTGTCCGAGTTAGACCCAAGGTATGAGTTGCCACACCGCACCACCTTCAGCAGGTCTATTATACCGAAACTCTATGATGACTGTCGGGAAGTTATATTACAAAAAATAGCCTGTTTGAAGAAGCAGCAAGGTTGTTGTATTGGAATTACCTCCGACTTATGGACATCCAGGACGGGCGACTCTTTCATTTCACTAACTTTGCATTTTGTGGATGAGAACTTTGTCTACACAACCATTACTCTAAACACAAGCCCGTTCCCAGAGAAACATACCGGTAAGTGTAGTACAGTAGCACGGTAACTAATAAATAAATATATTTAAGCCTAGGCATGTAGGCCTACTTTACCATATTAATAGGTGCCTTATTCTGTACCTATTTTTATTTTTTAATCATTCCGTAGGTGCTGCAATTCTAGCAAAGCTAGTAACCATGCTACACGAATGGGATATACCATGTGAGGCCAACGATGAAAACCCTATGACAATTTTTATTACAACTGACAACGGACGTAACATGGTCAATGCTGCTGCAATGTCTGGTTGGGGAACGATCCCTTGTTTCGCACATTCCTTACAGCTAGCCATCAACGATGTAAGAACAGCTGTACCAGGTTTGCAAGACATGCTTACAAAAGCAAGGGCCATAGTAGGCCATTATAAAAGGAGTAGCTTGGCCAGAAACAAGCTCAAAGAACTTCAAAAACAATTGTCGGTCCCAATGCACGAACTTATACAAGATGTGGACACACGCTGGAACTCTGAGTATCTTATGTTGTGCCGCCTTGAAGAGCAACGTGGCCCTATATCGGCAGATCTCATAACCTGCCATGTTGAGAACCTGACGAATGCAGAATGGAAACTTGCAGGTTGCTTAATTACGGTAGGTCTATGTTATGTTTATACTCACTGTTGTTTTAAGCCCAGTGTGAGTTAGTTTTAGAGCTGTGCAATACCAATATAAAATTGCATGTCATGTAGGTGATCCCGCATTGAGATAAGCCTAATCATTTGCAAGCTCCAAGCTTATTATGTGCAGATCAACCCATTAATTATTGTAAGTCTGTCTCAGGCCTCGGCCTACTCTATTTCTTGATGAGTCCTAGACCCGGCATGTGACAAGCTTGCCTAATTTGTAATTTTTCTTAGGCCCTATAGTAATATCAATTTATTTTCCCCTCTAGATTCTCCGGCCATTGTATCAGGCCACAGTGGAGATGTGCACTGAAATATATCCCACACTGAGCATGGTGATACCAATGCTTCATTGTATAACTGAGTCTGTGGCTGAAAATGTGACTAAGTCGAGAGGTGGCACCACTGAGCGTGCTATTGCAACAGCACTTCAACGGGCTTTAGCTGTGCGTTTTCCGGGCCCAAAGAATAACATGCTGTACTGCTCTGCCATGTTTCTGGACCCTCGATTCAAGGATACTCTTTTAGAGGTATGTTTTCTTACTTGTAACTTACATATTAGTAGCCCGCTATTGCAGTCATGTTGTGATGTCCCATACTCCCTCTACCCTAGGGTTGCCATAAGTGCTGGTGCAAAAAAGAGGACATTGTTTTTAGCAAATTGTTTTTAGCTAATAAATCACATATCTAATTTGCATTATACTTTTTATTGTCATTATTAATTACTGTTTTACATCAAATCGCTAGATTAGCTACAGCTTCCTCAGCTGCCGAAATATCATTTTCTAATTTTGACCCTTTAGGTGTGAAAAATGAGTCAATTTTCAATGAACTAGAGGCACTCTGACACAATTAACATGTTTTGTTGTTTTTATGTGAGCTTCTAAATCTAGACTTCCTTTGTTCGCAATAGAGATGAAAGTACCATTACTACATATAAGACACTAGGCTTCCCAGTCATATCTACCTTTCTTAAAAGATGGATACTTTTCTCCGAGCTTGTCAGAAAACTTACATTTACGCTTAGACATAGCGCGAAACTTGACACTGTCACTGCAACAGCCGACCGGCCTCATGGTCACGGCAATAACGGAACAAGGCCAAGGCTGTACTGCCACCCGAACGGAGATGTCTTGCATGCACGTATCTGAATGCCGCGCCGAGCCGACTGCCGTGCCGTGCCGCGTCAATGCGTCATCGAATAGTGTACGTATAGTCTGATTTTCGTGATAAATGTAGCCGCGCCCGTAATTATACAAAAACCCGGACATTTCACGCTTTAATGAAAAGCCGCCCGGACGCATAAACAGCATACGAAAAAGAGACATGTCCGGGTTTAACCGGACGTATGGTAACCCTACTCTACCCACAAAATCTAAAAAAAAATTCCCCTTTTTATTTTAGAAACATGAAACGGACATTGTAAAACGACACTTGAGTAACGACCCATGTGTGGCTTCATTTGATGTTCCCGAGACCACGTGGGACGAAACGATAGCAGATGCCCAGGCTTCGACATCTACAGCCGCTCCCGCCTCTGCCCAAGCCAATCACAATCTTTGGTCATTTTTTGAAAAGAAAAAAGCTTTAAAAACGAAGGAACTGTCGTTGAACCCGAGCTTTAAACAAGAACTTTTAAATGAGATGACTTGCTACTTAAAGTTAGATGTTATTGACCAGTCCGCCAATTCGTTTCAATGGTGGTCTGTCAATGGACATATGTATCCAAGTTTAAAAAAACTGGCAGGGAAGTTTCTGCCCCTACCAAGCACTGAGGTATCAAGTGAACGCTGTTTCTCAGCAGCTGGGAATGTTGTTACTCATAGGAGATGTTCTTTCACTACAGAACACGTAGAACACCTAACATTCTTACATGATTTCTACAAAAAAAAGGAGGCATAGGCAAAGATCACTTACCTTGTAGTTGTACCTTGTAGTTAAGAATGTATTAAACAATAAACAAACCCTTTTCTATTGGATATGCTAATCTATTTATTTTATTTGGTATGTAGTACGTACTAGGCCTAGGCCTACATATTATAATAATTAAAGTTTGAAGTTTCTCTACTTTGTTTTATTAGGTGGGTGTGGATTGGGTGAAAAATTATGTTTTTCTGATAAAATTAACACTTCTCCTAGGTTCGGTTCGGTTCGAGGTTCGAGGTTCGAATTTTTTTTAAAGGTTCGGTTCGAGGTTCGGTTCGAAAAAAAAAACAAGGTTCGCACACCCCTACAGATCACACTTGTTGTCGACAAAGTCAAAAAATTAAAAAAAAATTCTAGTGTATATAATTGTATCAATCTTACGTACACATTTGCGAGCAAGAGTCACAAAAACTTATTTTTACGGTAAGTAATTAATTAAATAAGTCTTGTTCAACGTGTGAAACGTCCGCGGAAGTGAAGATGTCCACCCGCCGCCCGTCGAATTCTCCGTTTCGCGGCAATGCTAGCCTCGTCAGCCGGTCACGCATCCACCCGACGCCCGGCGCAAGGTCGCAGTTTCCTGATGGATGATCGTAGACTATCCAAGCTGGTTTTAGGCGCGCTTCTCTTTTTTTAATTGGATCGAAATGTTATGTTCTTTACATCTGAATGTCATGCTACAATGACGTAAGAATTGCACAGCGCGGTCGTCTTTGTGAGTGTTTGCCGCCGCCGCGACCTTGCTCGAAGACGGCGGACGAGAGAGAGAAAAAGATTAAAAGACGACATGATAGAGGCCGGCTATGATTATGAAGAAATGCTAATTGCATTGGCCATTGAATGACAATGACGGTGACTATGAAAATGCAATCCAATAGCCAACACGGAAGCATTTCTGAATGTGTTACATCGGCTACCATGCTGTGATGCACTCGATGACAAAGAAGTGGATGAATGGGCAAATGGAACTTGCAATGCGACATCAGTCAAGAGCCGACAGACGCGGAGATAACCCCCCCCCCCCCCCCCCCCCCGCCACTAAATACGTATCGCCTAGCTCACTGTCTATTGGCTTCGGGCCAAGCCTCTCGCTGTGTTGTTTTGTTTACGTTATGAATGAGATAAGATAAACTAGACCAGATACTCGTTCTGTTTTATTCACACCACTCCAAGCAGTGCCAGCTGTGTTAGTGTCTGACGTGATTGTGCGACCTTGCACATGGAAAGTCAACACTCTACAATAACATTGATTTAAAGTAAAACGGTTTATTTATTTACATGCTTGTTTGCATACATGTTCATTGTCTGTTTTGCGATGAGTCGTTTCTTTCCTAAAGGATTTTTGTAGCACACTTGTAAGAATGTGTGGGTGGCCCAGCGCCTACGCTACCGCTCTGACGGAGGGCTAGGAGGGGGGGGGGGGGTCTGATTTCGAGCTTGCAGACTTTGTACTGTTGGCGCCTCAAAAACGTGATAAACAAACACACAGGTGGCACGGGACCATGAATTGTATGCGTCGTAAGCGTGAAAGCGTGCTATCAGTAAGCGTCGTAACGAATCAGAAATTACATTGTTAGTATGGAACTTGAGTGGGGCCACTCAAATTTGGGCGGGGAAACCGTGAAAATGTCGTAATGAAGAGCGTCGTAAAGAAGTTTGACTGTAATTTTGTTGTTTTCCAGATTTCGTAAAATTTCAGGCCTTTTTTTGTGCCTAACATATCGAAATATTTTGAACATTTTATTTTATTACGTAATTTTTATATTACAAATTACAATAAGGAAGTAAGTATGTAGGCTTTTAGATAATAGTTATTGGATTTAATATGTATCAAGTATCAACATAACATAGAAAATAATGTCATTGAACCAGAAAAATAAATATCTGAGAAAATTTCACGTCTTTCCGACGTGATATAAATAAGCGAACACGGAACAGTGACACACGAATTAATTATCACACAACGTCAACAAGCCGTTACCTATGAAATCTACTCTTGTCTACACTCATGTGATGACGATGAGTAAAAACACACTGAAAGCTGACCAAAGCTTAGCACCGCACCCTTGAAATAGGCCCGCCGTTCGGCGTCGGCCGCACTGCTGCGCCCCCCCCCCTCCCCCCGCGCTGCAACGAAATCAACCCGACGACGACGGAAAAAGTGACGTACAGACCAATCTGTTGAAATGATAATGATGTATTAAATTTTATGGCTTTTGTGTAATCCATATTATGATGAAATATCGGATTCCGGGACATTTCGTGTCCCGGAAAGTTAAACCCGGGATCCGGGACGAAGGATTGTAATCCCAAACAATCCCGGAAAATCCGGGACGGGTGGCAACCCTAGATTTAAGTCATATTAATATATTTTCTTCTTCTACTCCACTGTACCGTCAACATTTGTTTTGTCTTTGTTTAATCATAGTTACGCCAGTTACGTCACACTTGCAGTAGGCCTAGGCCTCCAGGCCCTAGGCCAGCGCCAGGTAATGCTACCCGCTAGCATGTTCATAGTTTAGTCTGTTCTTCTGACCGTCATTACTCGTCTTCTGGTTATTCAACGCAAATAACGCCATAAAGCAAGTTGAATATTACGCACGTAGGCGAATAGTGAAAAAGAAACAATGCTAATAAACATTGTCTCTAATGCCTTGGGAGCCTAGAACAATCAACAAAGATGCAGATCTTCTAAGTTCGATCTAAATCTAATGCGCACCAGGCGCAGCAGAGTTGGGCGGAGTCAAGCTGAAAGGCTGGTGCAAACGCGCAATTTCATCAGCTGCATGGCTGCTACAAACGCATGATTTCGTCGTCCGGAAGAGCCAAATACGCGATCGCATCCGTTTTTCTTGAGGTTTTGTCTCGGAAATATTAAAAAACAATCGTTACAATATTATTTCAGAGAAAAACAAACGATTGATGCAGGAAAACGGAGGAGCGATGGATGCAGGATTTTTTAACATTGTTCTTATGGGGATTCTGCAGGGACCATACAAAAAACCGATGATAGCAGGAAAACAATCATAACGGGAACGATGGATAGAGGTTTCACGGTGAGAAACTTTATATTTCAATGAAAAATGATTAAATGTTGTTTTTTTTTGAAACCGTAGGAATATAATATGTTCATTTTTGTAAAAATAAAATTTTCAAATAAAAACAAAACATATTCCACCACTTTTTTGATTTTTTAAAACAAAATTTGATAAAAAATAAAACCATTTTCAAATGCATCTAGGTATAAGTCATGACTTGCCATTTTCTATAATATAGAACGTATGAGAAAAACGTCTGGCAGGCAGTGACGGTTTATGAAATGAGTTGATTTAAGTTGATTTAAGCTTATTTAATTTAAGTTTAGCCTGTAGAGGACCAAAAAACATAACAAATCACAACTAATTTCTGTTTATTTGAGAAAGGGTATAAGTTAACTGTGTTCACCCTCTCATTGCTTGGCCACCCATACATTTTTTGTTGAGAAAACTTATTCTACAAGTCAGTTGTATCAATTACTTTTAAAATATGACAATTAAATATGCAACAATTGGATTAATTAATATCTGGACAGTTTTTCTTAGTTATCTCAGAACTAACTTTGACCGACTTATATCCCTTCAACAATAAAATGATTCAAGGGTAGGCCAACTATTACTAGGAAAACGCTAAAGTCCCGCCGCGTTGATGGATGAGCTTTTTAAAGTTTTTAGTTTGCGTGGAATATCTTTACTTTTGCAAGTGCTTTGTTTTGCTGCCTACGCATTGTAGGTGAATGTTGTCAAGTTTCTTTTGTTTCTTGTCAATTAGTATTATTTACCGTAAAAAACTTTTATTAAAAGCTTTATTTCTATGGATTCTGGCTAACTTTTTCAACTTTTTCTTTCAAAAGGTACTACATCACCATAACTTTAATGTCCATGTATAATATGAACGTTGTAGCCCCACCCGTTTGGTCAGAATTGGCCCAAATGGCACGAAAATATCGCACACAAATCAAAAAACTTATATGCAAAGCTTTATTTCTATAGATTCTGGCAAAATTTTTCAACTTTTTCTTTCAGAAAGCAATACATCACCATTACCTTAATGCCCATGTGAAATATGAACGTTGTAGCCCCACCCGTTTGGTCAAAATCGGCCCAAATGTCACGAAAATATCGCACTAAAAATCGAAAAAAATCGTAAAAGTACGATATTCATGAGAAATATTTCTTCGATTGTACCCAAAAATGTAGCAAGTCTAAGTTCAGAGAAAACGAAGGTCGTGTCAAATTTTCATCAAGATCGCATATGCCGTTTGCCCGGTAGAGAGCAAACAAACAGACGGAAAAAAAAAAAAAAAAAAACAAACAAAAAAAAAAAATACACCCGAGCTAAATTTTTTGGGGGGTCAGTGAAATTGAAGTCTTCGCTTCGCTCATCCAATAATAGGTTACCTATTCTGTGGTAGTTTTGAAAGTTTCCCTTTTGCTAAAAACAAGATTTAAGAATAAATTGAAAAATTAAAAGTGAAAAAGTTATTGTCATGAAATGACCTACCATTGCCGTGGCCCAAAAGTAGTTCAGGGGCAAGATAGTCGGGTGTTCCAAGAATACGGTTGTCGCTCTGTTTCCCACGGCGGACAGACTTGGGAGTTCGAAGTGGTTGAGGAGACGTCATACCCATATGCTCCATCAAAATAGGACTAACCGTAGGGTCATGCTGAAAACATGTACAACTCTGTAAAACAAATTCTGTTTTATTGTAAAGGTTACACAATTACAATGTCATTGTGTTCTAGCTCCTATTACCTCAAGGGATGACAAAAACCTACTTTCATTCACATTATCAGCAGGTTACCCGGGTATTAACACAAACAAATCAAGTGGGATGTCTAATGAATTGCCAAGAAATGTGCTCTTCAATCTATCGTTACAGCCGAGATGTAATGTTGTAATGAAGTGGTATTTCACAATCTTGTCAGAGGAAGACTATGCTATTTATAAAATGAAGATAGGAGCAGATAAATCTGGTTTGTTAGCAAGATAAGACAAGACCAGCATCTGTACTATCACTATTCCCAAATGATTAATTTAAGTTATGACCACAGGTAATTTTGCTAGTTTGTATAGGTGAGGCCTCTAAGGTGTGCACTGTGCAGGTACTAATTTGACATAGGACTAGTAAAAATAGGTTCTCGATTCCACCAGGTACAAACAAAGAAATTGGAAGGTGGATGGGCCATCTAGAAGTTACATAGCCTACTTTCTTAAACCTAATTCACAATGAGCCAATCAATGTACAGATTTAATATCTCAAAGAATTGACAGAAAATTGAGCAAGATGACAAGATGAAGTATCTTGGCGCAATGGACGAGTAGTCTAACTCCGCCCCCTGACGTCACGACTCAAACATGTGATCAAAGATGGCCGTACTGTGGGACGATTTTAACTGACAGCCTTACTGTACCACACTAAAGACTGGATTGCTGGATTGAAATGGTTCAATATTGTGTTGTTCCACGATGTTCCTCAAGAGCTAAAATAGGAGGGGTGTCTTTACACTCGTTTCCGAAGGATATCAAGTTAAGAAATAAGACGTGGAAAGTTAAAATCAGATAGGCCTAGATAAGAAATGTTTTACGAAAACATGTGATACCATGCTTGTAGGCCTATAATGTTCTTTGCATTTCGTGGATTCCGATTACAAGCAAATTTCTCATGGCAAACTTAAGCGTTTGCGAGATGGAGCCTTGCCCATGTGTTTACCCTTTTTTATTTCCCAGACTGGCCAACTATCTTCATTCTAAACTTAATGCTTATAGTAGGCAGGCTAATGAGTAGACCTGTTTGACGCGGCCCTATAATTCTGCACAAGAGAGAGGCCTAAGCACTAGACAGGCTACTTTTAATTTGGGTGTAGGGCCTAGACCTAGCTAGAAAAGAATAGAATGTTGCTTTATTTCCATTAAGTATTGCGTACATTAGGGGTGGGCGAACGTTCGAAAACTCGAGCCCGAGCCGAGCTTTTTTTGAAGTTCGGCTCGGCTCGGGCTCGACTTTTTAAGCTCGAGTTCGGTTTTTATCAAAACTTCGAACTTTAAACGAACTTCCTCTTGAAATTACGCCAAAAACACGCCAAAAACTGATTTTATACATCGTTCGCGTAATAAAACAACAAAGCAGCAATCGCCATACTGGATATTTCTAACAGCTGATTTTCCAAGTTCCAGCGCCTTGAAAAGTTCTCGTTTTGTCACGCCATGACGTCACGACGAAGCTATCTATTAGAAGGCGGTGCGCATCTGTGATTGGCTCGATCGTCACAATTCACACTCGCCGTGCAGGGTCGGCAACATAACAAACACAAACTAGAAGTTTTGCTTCTTGATCTACGAAGTACCAACATTATTGAAATTTAACGGCGGGAAATTTGAAAATACGCAAAATTTGAAAAAATAGTTTGAATTAATTGAATTTTTTATGACGAAATGGAGCCTTTATTTTGAGCTTTTATATTTAAATTTAAGATTTTTTATAACTTGTTTTTTAAATTTTATAAATGTCTTATTTGTTACAGAATAATAATGGATTTTCAAAAGTTCGGCTCGAGTTCGAAGTTCGAAAATTTTTGGTTCAAAAGTTCGAGTTCGGCTCGAAAGTCAAAAACCTAGGTTTGCCCACCCCTAGCGTACATAGTTAGTTTTATGTTTACATAACACAGTTGACCCCTAAGATAATAAAAGTAGGCCTACATCTAGTAGTTAGGATAGGCCTATATGGAAAGGAAAATAACACCTAGGCCTAGCCTCTGCTTATTGGTAGGTTAAAACTAACAGTATAACCTTGATTTTGCTTTTAAGGTAGGCCTAGGTCTAAAGCTTCCAAGGTTAAAGGCCTAAACTGTGTAGGGTTCTATAAACTATAAAGAGGGGTACATTTCTAGGCCTAAATCTTAGCAAAGAGGTGTGTCTAGTCCTAGCCGTGTAGGCCTAGGATTAGAACCTAGGCCTCCGCCTACCCCTAGAGTTAAACCCAGGCCTACATTTTACGATATGATCTTGTGAACTGAGGAATAATAAATTATGTTGGCCTAAACCTGAGACTAAACTTTAAAAAATGCTTTCTAGAATAAAGGCTTTGGGTTTATAATCATTGTAAACCCAAAGGTATAGGGACTATGATGACCACCGTTTTCCGAAGTCCACACATCCTCTAGGACATAACATAGGACAATACAACAGCCTTCCCTAAAAAGCAGCTGGCTTCCTTCTTGACATACATAGTCTTTGGCTAAGCCCATTCTAAAAAATAACATATTTTTCAAGGATTTTTTCCACCCGTACGGGCGTAAAAACACGTTGAAGTCCATTGCGCCAGCCACACTTAGGTTGCAGCTTGTCCCACTAATATGACATCGTGCCGACTTGGCTAACCTTTCCCCTCTCTGTCTAGCGTGGCGCGCGCACCATGCTAACCCGTCTCAGTATGCGCGCGCATCACATAATGTCTGCCGCTCAGTTCAAAGAAATAGTTAACCTTATTGACTGAGGAAATAAAATAAAAAAACCTTCAAAACCTTAACGTTTCTAATTAAAATATAAATTACTTTTACCCGGAAAGGAGTTCTATTAACTATTATTTAAAAATAAACAAAAATACCTTCTAAATCTTTAACATTTCTATTAAAAAAAAAAAAACATTGTTGGGGGTTTGAACCAGCGCAGAGCGAACCCTACCTTAGCAATCCCATCTGTTACCACCCTGCTACGGCGCACTGTGTACGTTGTCCGCCTATAAACGTATATAGTGGCATCGCAAGCGAGCCGTGAGCGCGCGGTGGTGGGGGAAGGTTAGCAAAGTCGGCCTTTAGATTCAACCTTGTCCCACAGTTCGCGGCGCTATCTGTTGGATTTTTCGGAACTAACTAAGCCCCGCCTTTGACTAGTTGTCCATTCTTGACTCCAAAATGTCTGGGAAATAATACTATTTTGAGGAGGCAGCAGAAAAAGGCAGAAGTAGAATAAGACTACTGCAGAGAGTGGCTATAGTTTATTGGGGAGACAAAATTGATCTAATGTTGCATACCAGTGGAGAGAACATCTCATCATCGGTGTCTCCGTGGGAAACTCCGGTCTCGGACGGTAGATCAAAGCGTGTTGCTTTGACGACAGAAGGCCTCATGTTCGATGACACGGGTGTAGTGAACGCATCCGAAAGTACAGCCTCAGCAGAAGTTCGTGTTTTCAGCACACTTCGCAATGGAGTTTGAGCATTTACTCCGATAGACTTGTTCATATCTGGAGAATAGAAGTACAAGATAATTTACATAACTAGGAAAACGCTAAAGTACTGACGCGTTGATGGATGAGCTTTTTTGTAAGTTTTTAGTTTGCGTGGGATCTATTTATTTACTAGGAAAACGCTCAGTTGGACGCGTTGTTGAGCGAGCACCGGTACGTGCAACATGACCCGAGTACGACATTCCCATAAGGCCCATCACACAGTGTAGGCCTAACTGGATATTGACATTGTACACTATACTATTCCAACATCTTTGCATTGTACTAATTCACGTCATCCCTTCTAAAGCGTATCTTTGTATCTTCACTGCCTCCTTCATTTTTTAACATCATTTTTCGAATTATGATTACCAGGCAATAAGTCTTTAAGGTCTTGACCGATTTAGCTGAAAATTTGGAAAATAGGAGAGAATGTTGTACTTATTGACCCTGCAAAATTTCATAACGATCGGAACATTTTTATTTTTTTTATTTTTTTTTTATTTTTTTATTACCAACTATTGGATTTTGTTCAAAAACTATACAGCAACCCGCCTAGGTGGTATGTACATGTGTAAAAAATTTCAGGTCGATCAGAGAAACGGTGCGACCTGTATCGAAGCAGTAACAGAAAAAAAAAAGAAAAAAAAACAGACATTCGAGCCATAAGAGTCAAGTGGAGACGCTCGCTCAATCAAGTGCCTTTTGAACGAATTGTTGGTGATTGTTGTCAAATTTCTATTGTTACTTGTAAATTGTGATTATAAACCTAAAAAAAATAATATTAAAAACTTTATTCTATGGATTCTGGCTAACTTTTTTAACTTTTTCTTTCAAAAAGCAATACATCACCATAACCTTAATGTCCATGTGAAATATGAACGTTGTAGCCCCACCCGTTTGGTCAGAATCGGCCCAAATGTCACGAAAATATCGCACTTAAAATCGAAAAAAATCGTAAAAGTACGATATTCATGAGAAATATTTCTTTGATTGTACCCAAAAACACAGCAAGTCTAAGTTCAGAGATTTCGAAGGTCCCCTCCAATTTTTATTCAGATCGCATATGCCGTTTGCCCGGTAGAGAGCGAACAAACAGACAGAAAAACAAACAAACAAAAAAAAAAAAAAAAAAACACCCGAGCTAAATTTTTTTGGGGGGCGGTGAAATTGAAGTCTTCGCTTCGCTCATCCAATTATACAAAGTGGGGCAGGGCCAAAAAAATATGTGCCACCAAATAGGCCTACAACAAAAACTACAAAAGCCAGCAGTTTTGTTCCAAGTCGCTTCATGTTTAAAAATCACTTTTTTACCTAAAATATATATCTTACGCGATTAAAGAACGTTTGAAGTTTGAACTTAATCACTAACTAGTAACTAACAACATTTAAGCAAATATCATATGACCGCTCTTTGTACCACAAATTGTCTCTAGAATATAAATTAGAATAGCAATTTGTGTTGTGATACCTCTGGTTTGAACTTTTGCATGCCTTTTATACTCATTGGCAACCTTGCAACCGCTTATTGTTTCCAAAGAAAGCGGAGTAATTATTCTTAATTTTTCTCAAATGAATTTGAACAAAATATCAGAGCGATAAAATATTTCAACTTTTGAAGGGATTCTTAACGAAAACAAAAATGTGATGCTAGATGATGTTGTAGTGCGCCACTGGCCCAAGTGGGCCGTGAAGGCCACCCACCCTCCATGGTGTCACATGGAGGGGGGAAGTGGGGTAAGAAGGGCTGGTGTCTGGGGTAGGAAAAGTACGGCGGTCAAGACCAGCCAGTAGGCAGGGACGGACAAGTGTGCGTATAAGATCAGCAGATCGAGTGCCAGTAGGCCTCTTTCTGAAGTTGTGTTGTTTGTTTGTTCGACCACGGTAGTGGCGAACCTGTGTCTCTGTTTCCTTAGTGTTGTGTATGTTTTTTTCTTAGTAGTGTCCGTAAGTGTTTACTTCAATAAAGTATAGTTAGTCCTTTGGATAATTAAGTGTTTTCGTTCCGACAGTGTCCTAACGTCTTTCCCGTCCCCTGTGCGGTGTTTGGGCACTACAACTGGCGTCCCAACCTGGTGCCGTAACGCACGAGGAATTGAGTTAAAAAAGGAAAACAATAAAAGCTTTAAACGATAAGTGACGTGTGATCGTGACCGCGTTTAGCTAGGAACTTTAATTTCATTAGTTTACGTTTATTTTTTATTTTATAGTAACACTATCGTATTTTTTTCAATGTCTGAGAACGGATCGACGAACGGTTCGCCGGTCGGCGAGAAATGATTAGCAACTTTATGCGTGAGATGAACAATGAGGTAGGTGCTAAGATAGACGCTCTCACTAATGCGGTAGGTCGCATTGAGGCGCGCTTGGCAGCGATGGAGACGGCTGGGGGTCCACCCCAGCAGGTGGCCGTGAACCTTCCCGGGCATCAACAACCACCGAGAGCGGAGACCAGTGGCGCACCGTCCGGGGTAGCCGGGCGGCGCCTAGAACTGTTTGAAACTGGTCTGCCCGCCCGGGAATGGTGGTGGCACCCCCGACAGGGGCGCTACGGAGACCCCGGGTATGGACACCCACGGAGCCTGTCCTACCCACGGGGCGCGAGGGCGACACGTCGCACCCCGTTTGGTCCGGACCATTCGACCAGGGGCCGACACGTGGGATCCACCTACCCACGCGGACGCGAAGCCGACGCGTCGCACGTGTCTGGTCGAGGTCGCGGGTCCAGGGGTTGCGACACGTGGGGGCCGTCATTCCCACGTGGCGCGAAGGCGAGACGTCGCACGGGTTTTGGCTCTGGCCGGTTGACCAGTGGCGACACGTGGGAGCCGACCTACCCACTGCGGACGCGAAGTCGACGCGTCGCACGTGTCTGGTCCACGTCGCGGGTCCAGGGTTGCGACACGTGGGAGCCGTCATACCCACGCTGCGGGCAGGAGTGCGGGACGTCGAGTCCAGTTGGCGGGCATCTGGGGCACCCCGAGCAACAGGAGCCGGCCGACGCCTACCAGGGGCCCCGCTGGGACGCTGCTCGTGGCTACTCCGGACAGGGGACGTCATCTATGGCCGGGGGCGGCTTCGGTGGCGTTCCACTCGGCGATCCACGCCGAGATCCTTCCAGTGGCGGGCATCTTCGAGGGCCGGTTCAGGTGGACATCGACGCTGGGGCGCAACTGGGATTTCCTCTTCGGATGGAACCCTTTCCCAGGATATGTCCAAGAAGGTCGTGGTGGTGCACTGCCAGGCCCTTATCAGCGAGGATCCGCGTATCAAGGTATGCCTACATCTCAAGTGCATGGGCTCCGGGGTGTATACCCCCGGACTCCTCCTGCGCCCGTCTGCGGCTGGGGCTACACTGGTGCAAGGAGCTACCCCGCGGCGACGGGTGAGGGTCACTCTGCGGGAAAGCTGCCGCGAGACAGTCCTCCCCTATTCAAGGGCAGGGGAGAAGTACACCCTGTAGACTTTGTTCAAAGCCTGGATAACTATATATCCAGGTTCGACTTGAACGGCAGCCAGCAGCTGGGTGTTGCTGTAGCGAGTCTGGAGGGGTCTGCCAAGTCTTGGGCAACAGCTTTCGGGTTCTTATTCCATGACTACCAAACCTTTCGTCGGGTCTTCCTCGACGAGTTTTGGGGAGGTTCCAAGCAGAGAGCGGCCCGAGAAGAGTTGCTGTCGGGTTCCTACCGTCAGGTAAACTCAAACTCCCGGATGGCCGATTACTTCACTAAGCAGGTAGCCACGGCACAGCATCTGGTCCCCCCTCTGGCCGAGGCAGACCTGGTGGAGACGCTCGCTCGGCACTTCCCCACTCATGTAGAGAATGCCCTTACCGATATGGGGAACCGCAGTCTGCTACAGGCGCACCGCGTATTACAGCGGTATGACAATGGTAATCGCCGCCCGCGAATGGATGTCTCTGACCGGAACGCCGCAGCCCCACCGCCGGCGGCACAAGGGGGCAACTGGAGCCTTAGGGACAACAACCGCGGGGGGGCAGGATTTGCTAAGCCGTTTGAGCAACGTCAGCCTGTGCAGGTGCGCGCGGCGGCGTTGGCTTCGGAGGAGTGCGAGGAATCGACCCTCGCGCACTGGCCTCGAGGCGAGGGAGAGGCTCATCCACAGGAACTTTTGAATGCGGGGAACGAGGGGGGCTCGCCTTACTAGGCCCTCGGGGTCAAGCGGTTGCAGTGAGCTCCTCCAATGTGCGGAGAAGTTTCATCTTCCATAAGCCCGAAGCCGGCGTCAGACCCTTCGTGATACAGCCCGGTTCAGGGTTGCCGCCGACTGGGGGGGGAGTTGTAGTGCGCCACTGGCCCAAGTGGGCCGTGAAGGCCACCCACCCTCCATGGTGTCACATGGAGGGGGGAAGTGGGGTAAGAAGGGCTGGTGTCTGGGGTAGGAAAAGTACGGCGGTCAAGACCAGCCAGTAGGCAGGGACGGACAAGTGTGCGTATAAGATCAGCAGATCGAGTGCCAGTAGGCCTCTTTCTGAAGTTGTGTTGTTTGTTTGTTCGACCACGGTAGTGGCGAACCTGTGTCTCTGTTTCCTTAGTGTTGTGTATGTTTTTTTCTTAGTAGTGTCCGTAAGTGTTTACTTCAATAAAGTATAGTTAGTCCTTTGGATAATTAAGTGTTTTCGTTCCGACAGTGTCCTAACGTCTTTCCCGTCCCCTGTGCGGTGTTTGGGCACTACAATGTACCCAAATAAAACATAAGTTAATATATTATTTCCTAACATGATTCGTACATCCTTGGGTTAAGATTTTTCTCTGTAAATGGCCTTCTGGCATTTACTGTAGGGCCTGATCAATTACAAAGACATACATGTAATGAACTTGGAACTGTTACTGCCATTTAACATTAGCTTTCCAGTGCCTACTCCAAAGAAACAAATACTTAATATTTAATACAATTCAGAAGTTGAAAAATCCATCCCGATCAGGGTTCGAACCCGAGTCTCCCATATTCCAGGTAGGCGCCTTAGCCAACTAGACCACCAAGATACAGATCTGAATGGATGGAACAGTACTGCAACGAATATCTGTTGCCTTTGAACTGACCAAACAAACATTATTTATAATGTCATTACCGTACGCAGGTATGTGCGAGGGTTTTTTCTCGATTTGGTTACCGTATTTAGTATTTACCCAATTGCAAGCCTACCTTTTTTTACACATTTTTGCAGTTCAAAATGGCACCTTGGCTTGGAATCGATGGCAAACTTATTAGTATTTAAATGATACACTTTTTTGTTAAATGTACTTTTAATCAGGGTCCGGCTTGCAATCGAGTAAATACGGTATTCGGGAAACACTCCCGTAGGTGGAATTGTTAATTGTTAACTTCTGAATTGTATTAGATATTAACAATTCCACCTACGGGAGTGTTTCCCGACTAACCAAATCGAGAAATAAACAAATAGGTACGTACTGGTTGAAAACTGAAAATAATTTTAGAAAAATGTCATGATAAATCATATGACATTGTGAAAGCAACAACAATTTGCTTATTTGTATTGTGACTGCTAAATCACCAGGCTTAATATTATGTGAATAAGTTATGACACATAATTTTTACTTTTTAGTTTATCTCCCCCGTTAAATATCGTATTTGAGATATAGGCCTATACATGTTAATCGATTAAATACAACAATTTAGCCAATGAACCCAAACTAACGATAAACCATTGCAGGCAAACCGGTAGCCAACTTTAATGAAAATGTCTTTGTCTAGTGGGTTTGCCCTGGGTTGCTAGTAGCACACACAACAGTAGAATAATAAAGTATGCCTTTAAAATTTGGCCAAGTCTCAACTTAATATGAAAACTAGGGCCTATCTATAGCTTATCAATTATTCAATTCTAAGGGTGAACCTCGCACATTGCACTATAATAGGGACACCATGCATTTTGCCCTGCGAGCTATACTCCAAACTGACTATAGAGTTCGCAGCCATGCACTAACTATATGGAACTGACTGCAATCATTTCTAAGCTGTTAGTGGTATGGCTTTAAAAGAATGGGATAGTCGCGAAATTAAAACCACACGCAATTACAGGTTTTTCGTGATATCTCAAGAACGTGCAAAATATCTTAAAACTGATTCTTGACCGATTTGTGGTTTTGTTAGAACAATATAATGTAAGAAAAAATATTGTAATGTGATGGTAATTAAGTTTATAATTAGAATTTTAATTGGATGAGCATAGCGAGCGGAGTGAAGACTTCAATTTGACTTTCTGTTTTTTTGTTTGTTTTTCACTTACGTTACCCCAAGAAAAATAGCTCGGGTGTTTTGTTTTTTGTTAGTTTTTCTGTCTGTTTGTTCGCTCTCTACCGGGCAAACGGCACATGCGATCTTGATGAAAATTGGAGGGGACCTTCGAAATCTCTGAACTTAGACTTGCTACGTTTTTGGGTACAATCGAAGAAATATTTCTCATGAATATCGTACTTTTACGATTTTTTCCGATTTTAAGTGCGATATTTTCGTGACATTTGGGCCGATTCTGACCTAACGGGTTGGGCTACAACGTTCATATTTCACATGGACATTAAGGTAATGGTGATGTATTGCTTTCTGAAAGAAAAAGTTGAAAAAGTTAGCCAGAATCTATAGAAATTAAGCTTTTAATATAAGTTTTTTGATTTTTTTGTGCAATTTTTTTTGTGCTATTTGGGCCAATTCTGCCCAAACAGGTGGGGCTACAACGTTCATATTTAACAGGGACATTAAGGTACCTAATGGTGATGTATTGCTTTCTGAAAGAAAAAGTTGAAAACGTTAGCCAGAATCTATAGAAATTAAGCTTTTAATATAAGTTTTTTGATTTTTTGTGCAATATTTTCGTGCCATTTGGGCCAATTCTGCCCAAACGGGTGGGGCTACAACGTTCATATTATACATTGACATTAAGGTTATGGTGATGTAGTACCTTTTGAAAGAAAAAGTTGAAAAAGTTAGCCAGAATCCATAGAAATAAAGTTTTAGTAAAAGTTTTTTACGGTAAATAATGCCAATTGACAAGTTGCAATAGAAACTTGACAACAATCACCTACAATGCATAGGCAGCAAAACAAAGCACTTGCAAAAGTAAAGATATCCCACGCAAACTAAAAACTTCCAAAAGCTCATCCATCAACGCGGCGGGACTTTAGCGTTTTCCTAGTTAATTAAATGCATATCTTGTATACAAACAGCACCAATTATTATATTTGAATATTTTTTCTTGAATTATATTGTTCTAACAAAACCACAATTCGGTCTAGAAACAGTTTTTAGATATTTTGCATCGTTCTCGAGATATCACGAAAAAACCGTAATTTTGTGTGGTTTTAATTTCGCGACTACCCCATCCTCTTAACCACTTGCCATACAACCACGTCTGCCAGACGGGTGCGCCACCCATGCCTCGCCATACTACCACGTCTGCCAGACGGGCGTCAGGGGGTGTTGCTTTGTCAATAGTGGATGGCATGTGAATCAATGACTTTTGAGGAAAATAATTTTTTTATATATATTGTGTGTTTTTTAGAATATTAAAAATTGTGAGGATTTTTTTTTAGAAAAATTTTTGGGGAAATTATCCTGTGGAATAGTGTCCAAAGGTGGGGGGGGAGGAAGAGAGGGGGATAGGGGGAGCAAAATGTCAAGATCGGATGAGAACCAATCAAATTACTTAAAAGGCTTGGCTAAAGACCCTAAAATAGTTTTTTTTATTTTTTTAGAATTTTATCCAAAAAATGGAGGGGGGAGGGTAGGAAAGGGGGGATAAGTAGACAGTGGGGAGGGGGGGGGGGAAGAATTACTTTGGAAGGTGTTTTCAAATTCCTAAGACAAGAACTGATGGACTTAAGTCCAAATCAGAAGTAAAACAACTTCTGACTTAAGAGGGAATCGAACCCTGGACCTTCTGCATTGGAAGCAGGGAGAGGCTAACCACAAGACCAACGAGCCACACAAAACCAACGAGCCACACACCTGTTAAACTCGTCCCCCCGCTAACCTCAGTGTCCTTGTGGATAAGCCTTTTTTAAGATAAATATATTTGTCAGTGTAGGTCATACGAACCATTGCCCGGAGATGTGACGCAGCCGTTCAGTCTTTTCGGAGTATTGGTAGATATATTCATAACTACGATTTCTTGGGTAAGGCCCGTCTTCATATTGTTTTGAACTTGGTCCACCTGAACGTTATTCAAGATACGTTTCTGCTTCATTCCACGCGCTATGTCGGGGCGCTTGAAGAACTTGGTGCGGCTCTTGGGAGACTGGGTGTGGTCATGCGACATTTCCTGAACCTCGCTGCCATTTGGATAGCCTTAACACAAAACACAAATCATCAACATCAACCCCATACTGATTTCTAAAGAATATAAATTTTTATATGAATGCCTATAATCATATCAAATAAGATTGGTGGTGTTTTGAGGAGAAAATTGCAAAGAAGCTGAATTTTTGCAGCAGAGACCTTCGTTATTGATAACTTATCAATTATCATTATCAACATACTAAAACTCCCCTAGAGCTACGATCGGACTGGAGCTTCGTACAACATGTATGTTTTGGTATATCTACGAAATGGATGGGCTTAGGCAAAAAGTTACAATGGCAAAAAATATTCCCCATCAAATTCCCTACAAAAATGGTGCCTACCATATGGTTGGTAGCGACAATGGTGACGTCACAAAATCGTGTTACAAATGTTGCTTTATTTATTTATGCTTCATATATTTTTAACTAGGAAAACGCTTAAGTCCCGCCGCGTTGTTGGATGAGCGTAATTGGTGCATTGAGCTGCCATGTGTTATGCCGATTTTCTATTGTTCTGTGAAAATATCAGAACTAAGTTGAAGATTTTTTTTAAATTAAATTAATTTAAATAAAAATTAACTTAAATTTTTAACTTTTTAATTAATCGTAATTTTAAAAAAGGAAAAAATCGTAATATTGAAATTTTCATAAGAAATAATTATTCGATTGCGCACAAATTTTACAGGAATATATTAATTCACAAAATTAACGTTCTGTGAAAAAATCATTACAATAGGATAAAGCATGTAGGTGTTATAAATCAAAGAATTGTTTTAATAAAGAAAAAAACGTAAAATTTTGATTTTCATGAGAAATAGTTTTTCGATTGCGCTCAAATTTCACACGAATACCTAAATTCATAAAGTTAAGGTTTTGTGAAAAAATCATTAAAATCGGGTAAAGCATGTAGGTGTTATAAGCTGAAGAATTTTTTTTTAAATAGAAAAAAATCGTAAAATTGCAATTTTAATGAGAAATAATTTTCCGATTGCGCTCAAAAACGTGGCAGTTTTAAGTTCAGAGATTTCGAAGGCCTCCATAAAATTTCATCGTAATCGGAGTATCGGTTTAGCCGGAATCGTGTTAACAAACACACAATAATACAAACAGAAAAAAAAAAAAACATTCCGGATTTTTTTTCTCCAGTGTAATGAAATGGAATCTTCACTTTTTGGAACACCATTTTTTTTTTATGGTGAAGATTGTCGCAGTCATAACGTTTTGTCTAAGAAATTTCGGAGATATACAAAAACATACATGTTAAAGGGGCTTTTTTTTTAAAAAAATTTCATTTTGTTTGAACATGAAATTTGAAAAAATTGGCATCCTGGGAAACTTCTTAAGTCGACTTTAACCTGCTTCTTTTTTGTTCCACATAGATACTAGAGCATCATACCAATCTAAAATAGCCCTTTATAACATTGTGTCTTGAAAATGTGCTCAAACATACACTCAAACACACAAAAATATGCATTCCAAAATCACACCCCTTCTTGGTTATCAGCATATTTTGACCGAACCACTTTCCCACATTACAAAACAAAATATATCAGATTTACAGAAAGGGCTGTCGTGTACGTCAATAATGGCCAATTTTTGGGGGTCAAAATCCTTCAAGGTCACGGGGCATAAAGATCGTCCCCATGTTATTTCTTATGGGAGATTTTTGACAATGTGCTGTAAAAATACCCATCTAAAGCTCGAAAAATATCAAGTTTGACATTTTTTAGGGAGTCATGGCAGGCCCAATTACTTTTCTGTTAATTTCTAAATTCATAACTAGTTGGCCTGAATGAAATATATTTTTTGAGTTTAGCGGGTGAATAGGGCCACCCCTTTAAGGCCGCCATTTTTCAATATGGCGGCTGAAGCTCCAATCCGATCATAGGCGAGTTTTAGTATGTTGATAAGTAGGCCTAATCTATTAGGAGGGTCTCAGCAAAAATTCAGCTTCTTTGCAATTTTTTCATTGAAAATTTTTTATATTTCACAGGATTACTAGCCTACATGACCTTAGAGAATTGAGTTAATTAGTCAAGGTAGCGCAGCAACTGAGTCTTACAAAGCAAGTCGAACGGATATTCCCCGTGATAATGTATGTTTTTTGTTTGATTGATTGGTTGATCCCACATGGCTGTACGGCCTAACAGATTGAGAAGAAATTTTAAACAGATATCTGTGACCAGTTAACTAAGAACTAGTAACAAAATGAGCAAAACCCGTTGCGTTTCAAACCTACAAGAAATAGTAATAAATTGAAAAATAGTCTGCAATTAATGTGCAGGATCTAATTTAATGACAGTGATTTTGTCTTAAAGGGGCTATTAACTCAAAAAATTATTTTTTACATGATCTATAGCACAATACTACACTAAAATGACAGTTCATAAAATTATATCTTGTAACTGTGATTTAACACGGATTTTTCAATTTTTTGATCCAGAAATTAAAATATTGGACGAAATTGTGTGTTTTGGAAATTTCTTAAATCGGCTTAACCTGCTTTATTTTTGGTCCACATAGATAACTAGGCAATAGTACTCTCAAAATGCCATTTTTTAGGTGTGTCTTGAAACTATGCCCAAATATACTCTCAAACATGCAAAAATATGCATTCCAAAATCACACCACATCTTGATAATCAGCATATTTTGACCGAACTACTTGCCCAAATTACAATACAAAATATAGAGAATTTACAGAAAAAGGCAGTAGGCCTAGAGTACGTAATAATGGCCAATATTTTTTTGGATCAAAATATTCCAAAGTAACGGGCATAAAGATCATCCCCATGTTATTTCTTATGGGAAATTTTTGCCAATGGGACCTTGCTCGAAAAATGTCATGTTTGACAATTTTTTGGGAGGTCATGATGGCCCCAATTGATACATTTTCTGTCAAATGCTAATTTCATAACTAGTTAGCCTGAATGAAATATATTTTTTGAGTTTATCAGTTAAAAAATATCCCTTTAAAGAAATCATTTTATCGAATAATTTTTTTAATGTAAGGCCGTGATTAAGGTGTATCATATCTTGCACGCCAAGGTTACCCAAAAACCTGCAGTCGCTGGTCAAGGAGAATAACATGAACCCCACTCACCCGAGTCTACGCTGCAATGGCACCGTTCACTTAGTATATCAGTGCACAAGCGATACAAGTCGCTGGACAAGGAGAATAACGTGAACCCCACTCACCCGAGTCTACGCTGCAATGGCACCGTTCACTTATTATATCAGTGCACATGCGATACAAGTCGCTGGACAAGGAGAATAACGTGAACCCCACTCACCCGAGTCTACGCTGCACTGACACCGTTCACTTAGTATGTATATCAGTGCACAAGCGATACGAGTCGCTGGACAAGGAGAATAACGTGAACCCCACTCACCCGAGCTACGCTGCAATGGCTCCGTTCACTTAGTATATCAGTGCACAAGCGATACGAGTCGCTGGACAAGGAGAATAACCTGAACCCCACTCACCCGAGTCTACGCTGCAATGGCACCATTCACTTAGTATATCAGTGCACAAGCAATACAAGTTGCTGGACAAGGAGATTAACGTGAACCCCACTCACCCGAGTCTTGCTGCAATGCACCGTTCACTAAGACTATCAGTGCACAAGCGATACAAGTCGCTGGTCAAGGAGAATAACGTGAACCCCACTCACCCGAGTCTACGCTGCAATGGCACCATTCACTTAGTATATCAGTACACAAGCGATACGAGTCGCTGGAAAACGAGAATAACGTGAACCCCACTCACCCGAGTTTACGCTGCAATGGCACCGTTCACTTAGTATTTCAGTGCACAAGCGATACGAGTCGCTGGACACATTGAATAACCTAAACCCCACTCACCCGAGTCTACGCTGCAATGGCACCATTCACTTAGTACATCAGTGCACAATAGGGATGGGCAAAAGCGTGTATCTTACTACATGTGTACACGCTGGCTGTCTGTTAGTGTACACGCGTGTACTATGTATATTTAAAGATATCTGAAAGAAAGTTGTACATGTTTATTTATTACTGTATATTTTTATTGCATTCTGAACAGTAAACACGGCGATGGCGTTCAGTTCAGTTTATCAGTCAGTAAATGATGTGCCTGATGTTTCATTGACCTTGAAAATTAAAAGGGTGATGGTATGGTTGCGGCTTGCGTGATGCAGAGGGCGGGTGGGGAAATAAGGCTTGTGATTTACCACAGTTCCCGTGATACATGAATTGTGCAGCAACTCCTTCGTGCACAGTCGGCATTTAACCTTCTTTCCCGCGTCTATCTTATCAAAGAACTTCCACTCAAGAGATATTCTAAACAATAAACAGTCATGCATCACTGACTTAAATCTCAACACGCGTAAACAACTAAGCGGGCGGCGGGCGGCGAGCGACTGCGAGCGGTCTGGAACCATCTGGAACGTGTGAGTGGTGGTGGGGGGAGGGGGAACGCAAGGCCACCGTGGCAAGTGATCGCTATCAACTAACAGTTTTGCGGGAAGGCGGCGGCGGCGGCTGACTGAAAGAGCTCGTATTTCAAAATAGAATTATTGAAATCTGAAATCTTGACAACTGAACAATGTCAATTGAAAGTGGACGTGTATTTTTTTTTAAATTATGTACACCTGTACACGTAGACGGACGTGTACACGTCTCATCCCTAGTGCACAAGCGATACGAGTCGCTGGACAAGGAGAATAACCTGAACCCCACTCACCCGAGTCTACGCTGCAATGGCACCATTCACTTATTATATCAGTGCACAAGCGATACGAGTCGCTGGACAAGGAGAATAACGTGAACCCCACTCACCCGAGTCTACGCTGCAATGGCACCGTTCACTAGTATATCAGTGCACAAGCGATACAAGTCGCTGGACAAGGAGAATAACGTGAACCCCACTCACCCGAGTCTACGCTGCACTGACACCGTTCACTTGGTACATCAGTGCATGAGCGATAAGAGTCGCTGGACTCACTAGATGACGGCTGGTATTCCGTTGTAGGGAAGGGAATACCTCCTGTGAGTCATGGAATGGAGTGATTCCTGACAAGTGGCTGTCATTCATGGAGCTCTCATGAGGCAAAATCGTAAAGTTGCTGTGCACCTTTGTTATTGCAACCCTTTTACTTATGGGACTCTTGAAGTCAAACTGGGTACCACTAGTGTTTTTATCTGAAAAAATAAACATTTAAAATATTATGTTAACAATAGGCTTTACACAAAATAATTATGGCCCTAGAAATGGGTGTGCACAGGGTTGGCAGAGTATAATACATTTGGTATAAAACCAACTGGTATAATACGTATGTATTATACCGTATAATATACACGTATACCTAATACAGGAAGTTGTATACGTGTATAAAACATAGAAAACTAAAAAAGGCTCTGGGTCACATGTATGTAGCCAATCAATAGTTGTTGACTATTTATGCTCTTAGCTATAGTCACTAACTTTTAACAATGTACAAATATCATAATAATAGTCTTTAGTTAGACCTAAAAAGAGTATGAATTACTTCAATGAGGTAGTCGTAGTCACACCAATACCAAGTTTTAGGTTGTATCAACATAATTCGTTAATAATTACATTTTATTGTCAAGTACACAAATACTCCAGTTATTATTAATTGTATTATACAGTCCACTTTTTAAAGAAAGTATAGGTTATCTTTAGGGCTAGGCTATATATTTTAGTAATGTGAATTTTCTATTTTTGAGATAGGATAATGATTATCTTTATTGGCCACAATCCGCCACATGCATGTCTTTTTCGTACCAGTACTGATACATAATTATATTTTAAAGAAAGATGCATGTAAGCCTAGGTGTAATTATTGTGTATTATTATGGCAATCTAAAATGTAGCACCTATGATAAGCACATGTTACACTTCGTTCTTCCTCGGCTTTTGTATGTGTTTAGGAAGTTGGGTGTACAGTAACACTGTACAGGGAACCCAGCGGGCCAGCACTAGCAGCTTACTTATCTTGTAGGCCTATGTGAGTAATGTGACTTTTGTAGGAAACATGCCATTTAGTTACAAATAAAATTATGTGTGATTTTCACTGAACTTTTGAATTTTGAATTAAATAATAAATAAGGAACACTTACAACGGGCTAGGACTGGGAAGGGGAGGAAGTCAGTTATGTAATTTTCCATGCTCACCAATCACCATTCACCAATATTTTAAATGAAGGCTCAATAATATGCAACTAACATTATATTAGTTTCTAAAGAATCATAATAAAAACATTTGAAATCTAAAGCTACCTACTTTTATACGTTTTATACGTACGTATGTATAAAACCTTTTATACGCGTATAATGCCAGCCCTGGGTGTGCAGGTTCAAAAAATTTATAAACGGGATTGGTACAATTAGCTATTTCATGATCATGTTTATGTAAATCGCAATGAAATTATTATTCAGTCAGGTCTTTTAAAGTGTAGGCTTAAGTGATCATGAATTAATTTATTGTATTCGTAAGATTAATAAGAAGTTATAATCCTGTCAAATAAGATCTTATATTGACGTTAAGAGGGAAAAATTGCGATATCGCTGAATTTTTGCAGAGACCTTCCTTATATAATACTAATCAACATACTAAAACTCCCCTGCAATAGGACTGGAGCTTCAGCCGACATATTGGAAAATATTTATAAATTAGTTGAACTTAACACTGTTCTTAGGTGGGAAATATGTTTTTAATATGTTGCAATATTTCGAAAAGTTTCACTTCGACAGGCAGACATTTACAAAAATACAAACATCTGAACAAACAATAACCACATATTAACATAACATTAAACATTAAACATAAAACATAAACATATTAATTAACACATTAAAAACTTATTTCCCACCTAAGAACAGTGTTAAGTTTAACTAATTTATAAATATCATTTACCTGTTCTACTAAAGTTTCTTTTGAAATATTGGAAAATGCTGGCCAAAATGTGTTGGTTATCGAATATCCCCAAATTGGTTGGAGATAGACAAAATGTCTTAGTTGCAAAAATATTCCCCATTCAATTCTCTACAAAAAAGGTGTCTTCTATAGTTTTGGTAGGGGCAAGGGTTACGTCACAAAATCGTGGTTTATATGTTCCTTATTGGAGTACCAGCTTATTTCCTAATTTTCATGCCCAGCATCAAACAATGCCTGGTAAATCAGTAAGAAATCGATTTACATACAAAAGGACTTTTGTACGGGGTTCATGAAAGCTTCCATTAGTATTTTAAAAAATCAGGTCTGCGAAATCGGATTTTGCATTTACCCGGAATTTGGCTTTTTCCATTGTTGGCATTTCCTCAAAAATACCATATTTGTCCATTATTAAGCACTAAATAGCATTGGAGGAAAAATTCTTTCTTTGCACATTGAAATGTCTTTAATAATGATTCTATTACAACCAAAGTGTAAATTTAATATGGCTGCTAATTCCTAATATCCACAACATCAAAGTGAATGATGTAACAAAAAGAGTGTAAAAACAGCACCAAAGAAGTATTAATGTAATTAAAGTAATTTGGCTTTCTTCTCTGTCACCCATATAGTCCAGGTTTCTGCCGCATATGTGAGGATCGGTATGAAGTAGGTCTTGTATAGTGTCATCTTGCACTGTATGGGTATTTCCCTATCCCACACCAGGCCTTTTACGCACTGGTAGAAGTTACTGGTCTTTTGAATTCTGTTGGTAATTTCCTTTATTATCTTCCCGCTTGCCATTATTTCACTTCATAGGTAGCTTAAACTCTCCTCCACTTCCAGGGCTTCTTCTCCAATCTTGAACTCTGCATGGTAGTTCCTTACATCTCCTTCTTCTGGCATTGTCACAACCTTGCTCTTGATCATGCTTATCTTCATTCCGGCCTCTTCAATGTGCCTCTTCCAGCGGTCCATGTACCTCTGGAGTATCTCTTCATATTCCGACCATGCCACAAAATCATCAGCAAACAGCATAACCTCTACCTCATCCGTTTCCTCCATCTTTACTTTGTTGTGGATGTCATCCAATCTATGTAAATTAACCTTTTATTATTATTATAGTTATTTTCAACAAAATGCACATTTGGGGAAAAAATCAGAAAGGGTGGAATAGTTCCTAAAATTATGTGACATGTTTGAAAAAACCTTAATAGAGAATACTCCTAAAATTTATTTTTAATATATTCGTAAAGTAGTTAGGCTACAAAAAAAACGATTCCCAAAAAAAGTCCATTGAAAAATGTTTTTTTCTTAGTTTTGAGGGTGTGAATATTCGTGTTTAAATTCCACGCGTAAACAGGCCTCGCTGGCTGTGAAGTACAACTATTTATCGTTTTCAGTCTGCTGGTAGGTAGCAGCAGCAGCAGTGCTCAGCCGCTGACTTGCACTCGGGCCGAATCACCCTGTCACGGAAAATTTAGCCAATTCGGCCTAACAGTCGCACCCTCAGCTGCGCGCGCTCGCTAGCTAAGGCAGGCCTAGACAGAGATCTTGAGCAAATGTTTATTTTGCTGTCAGTTTGCCCTGTCACACGTATTTCTAAGACCGGTTAAAGGTATGTCTAATAATCGTCCTACATACCGTTATTGTTTGGTCCCGATGTGCCCAAATACCTCAATAATAACACCAAAAAAAAAATTATTTGTGTGCCGAAAGACCGACGAAATAAGTGGTTCAGGGCATCGAGAAGGGACATAAAAAGTTGGCCTCGTGTCAACACATCATTGTAGTGGTGCTGTGAAGATTACTTCAATTACCGTATTTACGCGCATATAAGCCACACTTTTTTTTCCAATTGATCCCCTCATAAACTGAATGCCGCTTATCTCCGTGCGTGGATAAAAATCGCCGTTATACGTATTTTTATAACAGCGCGCGCTTCGAAAGGTTGCTACGTGAGCTCCGCCATAGGCATCCATACCGCAGCATTGTCCGCGCATCATCGTATCTCTGAAGGCGTTACAATACCACTGGCTACTACAAGTACTCTCTCTCTCTCTCTCTCTCTCTCTCTCTCTCTCACACATTACTTCTACTTAATGTAATCTTTCTAAGTATTTCCCCAATTCAGTGCAGTGTATTTATAGTGCTTAGTGTAATATGTAATGTTTAGATTTATGCAATGTGATTTGTGTTGTAATTATAAAATGGTTGGATGGAAGAGAAGGCCTAACAGGCCTTAATCCCGCCATCAATAAAGACGACAATCAATCAATCAATCAATCAATCTCTCTCTCTCGCTCTTCTCGTCTTGCCTCCAGTCAGTAACTCACTGGTAGTCAAGGAAGGAAGGTCGTCATGTAGGCGGGTGGAGTTTCCGCGCCCACTCATATTGTCACGTTGCGTAACGCATTGCATTTTAACGTGACTATCTATGGTCGTCCATTACGAAGCAAATCCGCTAGTTGGGCGCCACTGGTCAAAACTACGCGGGCGTTTGAATGTGGTATGGGTTGAAAGTGCCCCGTGTAGGTAGGCAACTTCTCAGACATCTGTGAATGGAAGGCTGCCTCTCTTCAGGGGTTGTGGTGGCGGGGGGCGAGGGGTTTAGAGCAAAAAAGGGTCTTCTTCTAAGGCTAGGTATTGAGGTTTACAGATTCAACGAAAAGGTCTGGCCATTATAAATATCTCTTTTGTGTGCGAAACTTTACAACACACTAATTTAGTTTACAATCGTTGTCCTCCACACACACCGCTTCCTTCTCAGTTTTGTCTACCTCACAATCACAACGAATCTAAAATTGTTGAAAACTTTTCGTTTGTAACTGACAAAACATTGATTTGTACAGCATTTTTATTTGGAAATATTCTTTGTAATGTACACGTTAGGCCTACACTTGTAATGAGACACAATCTAGTCCCATTGGGGGCTATAATACACACAATTATTTGAAATTATACATTTTTTTTTTTTTTAACAACGAGATGTGATTTGATTAACGTTTTGATATTAGTGTTTTACAACTTTTGCATCAGGATTTCCTTTTTTTCGCATCTTTATAACAATACAATTGGGAATGTTTCGAGAATGCTTTGTATACTTTTTTTTAAAGGGTACTAAGCACGGGGGCCGATTAAAGCATTTGGTGCCCCTAGGCTTAATAATTTAAGCCCCCCGTACTGGCCTACCTACCAAACCTTTATAAAACAGTATTTTTGTGATGACTCATCTGTCCCCCCCGCCCACCTGGGCCCCTTCTTCCAAAAAAAAAAATGCTGAATATTTTAAAATTTCGCTTGGTGACGACGAATATATTTGAAATTGTAATTTTCTAACTTACTGTATTTGTGGGTATTTTTGGGTAAAAAATTAACTGAAGCTGCTAATTTTAGGAATGGTTTTAATAATTTTGATTCGCGCACTGCCTTTGTTTGAAGTTTTGATTTGAGCACCACTAACTTTTCTTTAAGTTCCATGTTTTTTCACTGTTGTCACCACCCCGTTTGCGAATAAGATTATAATATTCAAATAAAAATCATAATAACATTAATCATTTTTAATAGTATGGTACTGAAAAAGGGTTTTAAAACACAACAATAAAATTAATATATTAGAACAATTAATTTGTGTGCAAAAGTGTAAAAAAGAACTAGCACTCGCTCGTTTACGAATAATATATGTGTTGCCGCGAAAACTAAGAACTGCACGACGGGGTTTTGGGGAAGTGTTTTAATTACAAACTAAGTGATGTCTTGGTTTGGGCCCTTGAGCTCGAGCTATGTCCTCTTTTCCCCAAAAATCTACTAGTTTTTTAGTTTAAAGATACTTTAAAACTTTGAGTTAAAAAGTACCCCTGAACGACATTCATATTAACTGTTGTAAGAATTATGTTGTGGTACTCAAAATTAAAACATGTGAACAAGGCTTGTAGTCAAGCGGATTAATGGAAAATACAAGAACAATTAGGGGTTTTGTGGTAGAGGGCTGAATTTTGTTTGTATACCAGAACAAGTAAAAGGGAAGATTGCCTCGAGAGCCATGAAAAATCCATCCGTTAAGGGGTGAAGGGGGGTGAAAAATGGCATTTTCAAATATTAAAAAATTCAAAAATCAAACTAAATTTGATCCCAAGATTAAAAATTATTACATATTGAAGAAAAAGCATATTTTAATTAAAAAATATATATTACCATAGCCTAAATATCTACCAATTTGAAAACCCTTTGCTTTTTTCAACAATATTATTCACTGTGCTGGAAGGATTGCAAACAGTTAGGGGGTTTAAGTGATAGGGCCTGATTTGTCAAAACACTCAGAAAATGATTCAAAAATTGGCCCGAGGAGCCTCAAAAAATTGCTTGCTTATAGGAGAAGGGGGGGTTGTACTAAAAGGGGTTGATAAACTAAATAAAGAAATCCGTATTCAAAAATATTATATTTAGAAACGCCTATTAATGTGTATTGTAGTTTAAAGGTCTAACTTTAATTAAAAATTAAAATTTCACCATGTAAATCTGATCAGTTTTGGCACCTTTTCCATTTTCAAAATTTCCTCAATATTACAAAAGTGTATCGTCGACCACTCTTTTTGTCACAAATTCTCCAAATTTTAAAGAATTGGGACGAAAAAAGATTTTGTGATCTTGGGTACATTTTTACTCAATGGACTTTGATCCCATTTTAACAAATTCACTAAATTTTTTAAAAGTGTATCGTGTGACCACTCGTTTTGTTCAAAATTATGCCAAAAAGTAAGAAAAAGGATAAAAAAAGTTTTTTAACACCTTAGGTACAGTTTCACTCAATGGACTTTAAACCCCATTTTAACAAGTCACTCAATTTTAACGAAAGTGTTTCGTTGACCACCGTTTTGTTCAAATTATGCCTATAAAAGAAAATTATAAAAAAAAGTTTTTAACCCCTTAGGTACAATTCACTCAGTGGATTTTGCCCCCCTTTTCAAACCGTTTACTCCATATTACCGAACGTCTCTCATGTGATGACTCGTTTTGTCTCAAATTATCCTAATAATACGAATTAGGACGAAAATAAGATTTTGTCATACCTTTGGTACATTTTCACGAATGGACTTTGATGCTATTTTCACAAATTTACTCAAAAATTAACGAAAGTGTATCTTGTGGACCACTCGTTTAGTTCAAATTATCCTAATATAACGAATTAGGACAAAATAAGATTTGTCATGCTTTGGGTACATTATCACTCAATAGACTTTGATCCCATATTTTCTCAAGTTTACTCAATATCAACGAAAGTGTATTGGTGTGACCACTTCGTTTGGGTCCCAAATTATTCAAATAATACGAATTGAACAACAAAGTATTCTTCACGCATTGGGAACATATATTGTCATGCACTTTGAAAATAAAGAAGAGCTTAATCAAAAAAGTTATTAAAAAATTATTTACTCCACATTTCATTGGTGAGGGAATTACGTTAAGGGAAAATTCTGAACACTATTGCTCTGAAACAGTGTTAAATGTAGTAAAGTAGACTCCCTTGTTTATAATCACCCTTGTTTTCATAAGACCATCATTAAGAGTAAGATTTAACCATATGAAAGCATAATTTAAATATAACATTCGCTGGTGTAGTTCCGTTACCATGGGGTCGTCATTCCGTTATCGAAAAAATACCAAAAAAACAGTTCAATATCAACCAAAATGACCAACATTTTTAAAAGCTTTTCAATAATTTCCATTAGACCATGAGTTAGATTAAACCACACGCAAGCATTACTAATGAAAATCACCTCGCCTCCCCCCACCCCCACCTCCCTCCCACACACGCACAAACGTATTTGCACAGCGAATACAGTCAAACGCAGGGCGGCGATGGAACAAATCGAGCCGCAGTCAATGGGAGGGGTCCCCGACGACGACCCTCACATACCAGCCAATGTTAGCGAGAAGCATGAGCGAGAAGGACCCTGTTTTTTGTCTTCTTGTATATGATCAGCAGAGCTACTCTAATACGCTGGGCCAAATTCTACCCCGGGCGGCGGGCGCAGGCGGGGTAAATTTATTAGAGTTGCTGATTGATATTGCCATATATTAATTTCTGTTGCTAATTCTTTCATAAGATACTTCATTAGAAAACAGTAGTTATGAATACCATACAAACGGGAGGATCGACTGATGAAAAACGCTCATCCATCAACGTGACTGTATTAAATAGCATACGCAACGCGGCCAGTATTCACAGTGCATAATTCAAACATCATAAATGTTTTATTTGATCGAATAGGTGTGTTGACTCTCGACTACAAAACCACCAATTTATTAGGCTATGTTTCTAAATAGGCTATCTTACGCTTAATCTTAGAAAATAGGTCAAAGACCTTGTGTGAAAATGTACCCAAGGTGTTAAAATCTTATTTTCGTCCTAATTCGTTATATTTGGATAATTTTGAACTAAACGAGTGGTCACAAGATACACTTTCGTTAATATTTAATATTGAGTAAATTGTGAAATACATCAAAGTCCATTCATTTGAAAATGTACCAAAGGTATGACAAAATCTTATTTTAGTCCTAATTTGTATTATTAGGATAATTTGAGACAAAACGAGTCATCACATGAAAGACTTTCGTTAATATTGAGTAAACTTTTGAAAATGGGGTCAAAGTCCATTGAGTGAAATTGTACCTAAGGGGTTAAAAAACTTTTTTTTATCCTTTTTCTTACTATTGGCCTAATTTTGAACTAAACGAGTGGTCACACGATACACTTTCGAATTGAGTGAATTTGTTAAAATGGGATCAAAGTCCATTGAGTAAAAATGTACCTACCCAAAGCATCACAAAATCTTGTTTTCGTCCTAATTCGTAATATTAGGAGAATTTGTGACAAAAAGAGTGGTCGCACGATACACTTTCGTAATATTGAGGAAATTTATGAAAATGGGAAAAGGGCGCATAATCTGATCAGATTTACATTTGGGGAAATTTTAATTTTTTAAATTAAAGTTTAGACCTTAATCTACAATACACATTAATATGGTGTTCTAAATATAATATTTGAATACGGATTTCTTTATTTTAGTTTTATCAACCCCTTTTAGTACACCCCCCCTTTCTCCTACAAGCAAGCAACTTTTTTGAGGGCTCCTCGGGCCAATTTTTTGAGATCATTCATCTGAGTGTTTTAGACAAAATTCACGGCCCTATCACTTAACCCGTAACTGGTAGGCTAATCCTTCCAGCACAGTGAATAAATTTGTGAAAAAAAGACAAAGGGTGCAAAATCTGGTTAGATATACATAAATGGTGAAATATTTTTTTTGTTAAAATTTGGACTTTTATCTACAATATGTAATAATTTTGTAATCTTAGGATCAAATTTAGTTTGATTTTTGAATTTTTTAATATTTGAAAAATGCCATTTTTTCACCCCCTTCCACCCCCTTAACCGGATGGATTTTTTCATGGCTCCTCGAAGCAATTTTCTTATAATGTTGTTCTGAGTATACAAGCCAAAATTCAGCCCTCTACCACAAAACCCCTAATTGTTAGGCTAATCCGCCTAGCTATTGGTGGTTTGAAAGATTTTTTTGGTTTATTTGGATTAAGGACGCATCAACCGTTAGGTCATAATGCACCATAGTCAAGCGGATAAGAGGGCAATACAAGAACAATTAGGGGTTTTGTGGTAGAGGTCTGAATTTTGGACTGTATACTCAGAACAATATTCTAAGAAAATTGCCTCGAGGTGCCATGACAAAAAATTTGTCCGGTTAAGGGGGGGAAAGGGGTGAAATAATGGCATTTTTAAAAATTTGAAATTCAAATATCAAACTAAATTTAATCCTAATATTACAAATTAATACATATTGTAGATAAAAGTCCAAAATTAATAAAAAAAATACATATTACCTATATGTATATCTAAGCAAATTTTACACCCTTTTTAAATTTTATTAACAAATTTTCGCACTGTGCTGGAGGATTGGTCTACCAGACGTTGGGTTTTGTGATAGGGCCGTGAATTTCCCTAAAATACTCAGAAGAATGTTCTCAAAAAAAGGCTCGAGGTGCCCTCAAAAAAATTGCTTGCTTATAGGAGAAAAGGGGGTGTACTAAAAAAGGGGTTGATACAACTAAAATAAATAAATCTGTATTCAAATATAATATTAAGAACGCCAAATTAACATTTTTTGTAGATAAAGGATCTAAAATTTTAGTTTAAAAAAAATTAAAATTCCAAAATAATATATGTAAATCTGATCAGATTATGCACCCTTTGGCCACTTTTCATAAATTTACTCAATATTAACGAAAGTGGGATCGTGTGACCACTTGTTTTGTCCCAAAATTATTCCAATATTACGAATTAGACGAAAAAAACATTTTGTCATGCCTTGGGTACATTTTCATACAATGGACTTTGACCCATTTTCACACATTTACTCAAGATTAACGAAAGTGTATAGTGTGACCACTCGTTTTGTCCCAAATTATGCCAACAATACGAATTAGGACGAAAATAAGTTTTTAACACCTTGGGTACATTTCCGCGCAATGGACTTTGAACATTTCTAACAATAAGCGTCAAAAAGCCTATTTAGAGTAACCTAACAATTTGGGTTGTTTTGTAGTCGAGTGTCAACACACATATTGGATCAAATAGTACATTCATGATGTTTTGAATCATGTACAGTGTGAATACTGGCCACTTTGTTAACGTTATAATAATATAGCCACGTTGATGGATGAGTCTGTTTTGGTCAATCGATCCTCCCGTTTATATGGTCTTCATACTGTTTTATTTTTATTTATTTATTGTTGTTTATCCTTGTTATTACATTTTTTAACAAGAAAAGGCGTCGACGCTAGCAAATATTTTGCTAAAACACTTGATATCTTTGTGGAAGTCTCGTGCCGCGAAGAGCCTTGCTAAATTACGTTAAACTAACATGGCACTTGTAGTTGTTCTCCCCATAAGTACTCCTTACACATGGAAGGAAATGACTTACTGGCAGTCTTTGAGGGGGGGCGGCAGGTCCCTTCCATGGGTTAACAACCCGAAAAGAAAAAGCACCGTCGGCCGAGCACTCCTTTAGCCGGAGGGGTGTTGGAGGCGGAGGTGCCTAATATCGTCGCCTCTCAACACGCGGCCCTGGTTGATGCGCGCGCACAAAGTCAAAATCAGTGGCGCCACTGAGGCATCTTTTAAAAAAAAACCAGATCGGTGTATTGCAGGTGCATGGTCATTGGCATAACCTGCTTCTGGTCACAGGGTGGGGGATGTTACGGGCCATGGGATGAAATGCAATGCCCTTCTCTGCACCCTCTCAAGCTTGGTAGTGTTCTCAATGGTGGTTGGGTGCCATGCGGGGAGGCCGAAAGTCATGGTGGGCTTAACTAGCGACAGGTAGGCCATCCTCTTGACGCGCGGCGTGCACCCGTTCAGATTGCGGGCCGCGAAACCCAGCACCTACGCCGCCTTGGCCCGCACAATATCGGTGTGAACGTTCCATCGGAGGTCGCTTGTGATGTGCATTCCGAGGAGAATTTTTGAATTTGAATTTGAAAAGTTTTGAATAAAAGATCAGTGAATTAATAATTAGTTTTATAAACTTGTCAAAATATCTTCTTTAAAAGCACAGTTATTGATGTTGTACAAATAGGTACAGTATATTTATTTTATTAGTGCACGGTAGCCGTAAAATTTGTTCCATAACACTTTCCGAATTTAATTTTATTTAGATTTTTATTGAGTTATTTACACAAGGACTTCACAATAGCCGGGAACGAGGCCCTGCAATGGTAACGGGAATATTTGGGTATTATTTAACATTGCCTGGTAACTGTGTTACGATAACGGGAAACTATTGCCGGCTATTATAGAGAAGCCCTAAATTTGACAAATTATTTCGAGTATGTTGCCTTGTGCGCGTTGTACGATTTAATAAAATAAAACTTCAATGTTGTAAACATTTGTATTTGAAAATGTGATTGTAGCCTATTTAAATTTCACTTTTTTAATTTTTCCCAACCGCTCAAATCTTGTCAAATCTGCGCTTCCACGGCCTTCCTGAACTCTAGTATTGACGCAAATTTTGTGAAAAAATAAATAAAACCTATGGAAGGCAAATCAAGATGCGCTGCGTCTACATATTCGACGTGCTGTCTACCAGGCTGGATTCATCTGGGTTTTTATCAGCCATCTCTTTCCCAATAATTCCAAATCCTTCTGGGCCCGGGGTTGGCTTAAGGACGCATCTGGTGTATGGAAACCACATTTGGGCTACACTTCCAGACGCAATGCAGTCATGTAATGAAGGGTTTTTGTATGTAAATTAAGAATGATTGCAATGAAAATCAATGCACGTGCCATACCAGTGGGCAACCATGCTGTGCTTCATGCAAATGCAGAGGAAGATGCAATGAATAATTTGTACATCTTTGTATTAATAACTTGGTTCAGGGTGTGAGGACAATTGAAACTGTTTACAAACCATTTAATTATATTCCTCTACTCACGCCAACGTTAACGAGAAGAACCCCGCCTTCTTTGTCGTCTTATTTAAATTTAAATTGGGATATTGCTTAACGTCCTTTATATTTATGCAACTGGGCTAATCGAGCCGAAGGATGGACGTAAGGATGACCGGGGGGCAAGGGGTGGACAGGCCCGTGCTGGTCAGAACCAGCAACAAGCTATGGGGAGGCAGATGTTCCCCCAAGCCGGGTCTCTCCATCTTGTCCCCATCAGGTTCGGTTGTCATTTATGTCGCGTCGGGGAGGTAGTCAGGAAGGTGAGTTCCCCGACAACAAACCCCGGTGGGCTTACTCTTATATGATCAGCAAAAGAGGTACACGGGCCACTTTTACCCCGGCGCCCGGGCGGGGTAAATTTTGTTTAGAGTTGTTGGTTGATATTTAAATTATTAATTTTGTTGCAAATCTACGAAACATATACTTTACAACAATAAACAGTATGAGACCCTATAAACGGGGGGATCGATTGACCAAACAGCTCATCCATTTAACGTGGCTATATATTATAACGTTAACAAAGTGGCCAGTATTCACATGTTATTTATTCCAAATCATGAATGTACTATTTTGATCCAATATGTGGTTGACCAAAAATCGACTACAAAACAAACCAAAATTGTAGGTTTTCTCTAAAAAAGGCTTTTGACGCTTATTGATAGAAAATAGTTCAAGTCCATTGCGCGAAATGTACCCAAGTGTTAAAAACTTATTTTCGTCCCCAATTCGTATTGTTGGCATAATTTGGGACAAAACAGTGGTCACACTATACAAATTTCGGGTTTAATCTTGAGTAAATGTGTGAAAATGGGTCAAAGTCCATTGTATGAAAATGTCCCCAAAGGCATGACAAAATGTTCTTTTCGTCCTAATTCGTAATATTGGAATAATTTGGGACAAAACAAGTGGTCACACGAACACTTTCGTTATTATTGAGTAAATTATGAAAAGTGGCCAAAGGGTGTAATCTGATAGATTTACAATATGTTGAATTTTAATTTTTTTTAACTAAATTTAAGATCTTTATCTACAATAAATGTTAATTTGGCGTTCTAATATTTATTTGAATACAATTTATTTTATTTTAGTTTTATCAACCCCTTTTAGTACACCCCCTCTTTCTCCTATAAGCAAGCAACTTTTTTGAGGGCACCTCGAGCCATTTTTTAGAGAACATTCTTCTGAGTATTTTAGGGAAAATTCACGGCCCTATCACAAAACCCACGTCTGGTAGGCCAATCCTCCCAGCACAGTGCGAAAATTTGTTAATACTAGGAAAACGCTTAAGTCCCGCCGCGTTGTTGGATGAGCGTAATTGGTGCATTGAGCTGCCATGTGTTATGCGGATTTTCTGTTGTTCTGTGAAAAAATCAGAACTTTGTTGAAATTTTTTTTTAAATTAAATCAAATTAAATAAAAAATTAACTTAATTTTTTTAAATTAATTGTAATTTAATAAAAGGAAAAAATCGTTAATATTGAAATTTTCATAAGAAATAATTATTCGATTGGGCACAAATTTACACGAATATATTAATTCTTAAAATTAAAGGGTTTCTGTGAAAAAATCATTAAAAATCGGATAAAGCATGTAGGTGTTTATAAGCCGAAGAAATAAAAAAATCGTAAAATTGCGATTTTCATGAGAAATAATTATTTGATTACGCTCAAATTTCACACGAATATATCAATTCATAAATTAAGGTTCTGTGAAAAAATCATTACAATCGGATAAAGCATGTAGGAGTTATAAGTCGAAGAAATTTTTAAAAAATCGAAAAAAATCGTATTATTGCGATTTTCATGAGAAATAATTTTTCGATTGCGCTCAAAAAGGTGGCAGTTCTTAGTTCAGAGATTTCGAAGGCATCCATAAAATTTCATCGCAATCGGAGTATCGGTTTAGCCGGAATCGTGTTAACAGACGGACAAAAATACAAAAAAAAAGAAAGAAAGAAAGAAAGAAAAAAAACATTCCGGATTTTTTTTCTCCAGTGTAGTGAAATGGAATCTTCGCTTCGCTCGCTACGCTCGCTACGCTCATCCAAAAAGTCAAAGGGTGTAAAATCTGCTTAGATATACATATATGGTAATATGTATTTTTTTTATTAAATTTTGGACTTTTATCTACAATATGTATTAATTTTGTAATATTAGGATTAAATTTAGTTTGATATTTGAATTTTCGAATTTTAAAAAAATGCCATTATTTCAACCCCTTCCACCCCCTTAACCGGACGAATTTTGTCATGGCACCTCGAGGCAATTTTCTTAGAATATTGTTCCGAGTATACAGTCCAAAATTCAGACCTCTACCACAAAACCCCTAATTGTTAGCCTTATCCGCCTAGCTACCACTCTAACCTGGGGGGGGGGGGGGGGAGTGCCTATGCTGCTCAGAACCAGCCACGGGTAAGGGGAGGAAAGGGGGTTCTCACGTCGCGGTCGTCATTGTCATCTTCATTGTACGTGGTGTCATTGTCGTTGAGGGGTCGTCAAGGGAAGGGGGCAAGGTCCCCGACGATGATTGCCAGAGCTCGCCTCTAGTTTCGGGGAGTAATATACTCCTCTCTTACTTACGAGGTGGACTTTTTCTCTTGAATCGCCTTATACGATTAGCAGAGCCATGCTCTGGGCCAATTCTACGCCGGGCTCAGACGGGGGTAAAAAAAAGGGATGAATGCTGCAGGTCAGTGTGCTGATCGTGGGAGTGAGGGGGGGAGGGGGCGCCGATGGGTGAGGTTATTTCCTGTCATAAATTTATTGAGAGTGACTAATTCTATACAAAATATGCTTTGTCGAAGACCCAAATTCCTATTCAGTCATCGGTTTCAAAGAAAACAAACACCATAAAGTTCTCTTCCCGAGTTGAGAGCGGCTGGCATCCTATTGCTATTGATATAGTCTTTCTAATAGCTTACTACCCTGACAAATTTAAAGGTTGGCATAGAAATACCAATTACTTTTTAAAATTCCTTTAGGCCGATGTTACAATAAAATTTAGGAGACAAGGCAACTTTGTTGCGCGGAGCTCTCAGAGGGCACTCTCAGTGGGCGCAAGAGCCCCCTGAGAGCTTGCGCCCCTAGGCTACAGCCTAGTTAGCCTAATGGTTAATACGGGCCTGCGTTTCCTGCTTCTGGCAGGGTCAGCTTGGGTTTAGCAACAAAAATGTTCCACTTCTTTCTATCCTCTCACAACAATCGTATCTCTTCCACATCTTCCCAGCTTTCTCCTCTTGCCTCCAAGTCTCCTGCTATGATGTCCTTCCATTTCTTCCTTGGTCTACTCCGTCTTCTTCTTCCTTCTTCAATCCTTCTTTCATACATTTTCTTGGGCATCCTATTTTTCCCCATTTGTTTCATGTCCATACCATCTCAACCTTGTCCTTCCTATTCTATCACTTAACTTTTCTACACCTAGCATTTCTCTAATGTCCATGTTTCTTATTCTATCTCTTCTTGTCTTGCCCACTGTGCTCCTCAGGAATCTCATCTCTGCTGCCTGTATCTGACTCTCTTCTCGATCTCCCATTGTTCTTATCAAAGTTCTTATAATGAACCAAATTCAATGACCAAGTAATTTTTTATGACTTTGAGTTTAAATTTTTTACTTTTTGTATCACGAAAATGGTTGGCTTAGCGCTCGTCAACAGGCAAAATGATCTTACTTCTTTTCAATGCGAAACTAGGGAGGAAAATGAAAAGATTGGCTCAAATTATATATATCTCACAACATTCACAGCCAAAGACTTTTGAAGGAGAGCTTGGCTGCCATTTTTTTTTTTTTAAATTTGTATTTGGGGGGGATATAATCTACGGCCAAGGCCGACAAGAATAGGTCTAGGCTAGGGCTAGCTTGTGTTGGGTTAATACAGGCTCGCTAGGGCTAGCCTACTTCACTGTTGGCCTGTTAGGTCTATAAGAATGTTAACTAGGGTCCTACCAGGTAGGCCAAGGCTTAGGCTTTATGCCTAGCAGACAAAAAAATTGAAATTGAGGTTTCCGACTAGTAGGCTTTGCGTAGGCCTAGGGCCTAGGCATAGCCTTCAACCACTGCCTCCTGGATGTCACTCGTCCACTGAATTCATAGATATTAAACACCTCGCGTCTGTGCGAAGGTATTGGAGACTGCGTATCTAGTCTACTATAGGTGTTTAATATCTACTAGGGAAACGCCAAAGTCGTTGTTAGACGAGTGAGTGAGCCATGTGTTGAGTACCCGGTAACATTTCTTTTCTTCCCCTTACCTTAGGCCTCCCTAGCCTATCATAGGCTATAGGCCTAGTGGAGCATTTTGGCCTAAACTATGGCCTAAACTTTTACACAACTCCCTCCAAAAAATTTTAGTTTTTAAAATAAATTTATATTTGTGAATATTATATTTTATGTTAATTACAATTAAGTCGCATAATAGAGTTGTGGAGCATTCCCTATTCTCTCCCATACGATTTTAGACCAACCCCAAAAAATACAAAAACACTCCAAAAAGCACAGATAAAGGGGTATATTCCCAAAATCATGTGACATATTTGGAATACCATAATTTTCTCTGCCATGGTTGTAAAATAACCCCAAAACAACACCTAAAAAACAACCCCCTACCCCCCCCCCCCAAAAAAAGGGGGGTAAGGGATAGTTTTTAAAATTATGAAACATGTTTGAAAAACCGAAATTCTCTCTCATACGATTTTGTCACATCGAGCACGGTAACTGTGCCTTCGGCGGCCAGAGACTGGAATCTCTGCCTCAAGGGCTGACGAGCTACCGCACTTTGCACAGAGCCGCTGGTCGTGCCTTCGCGGGCCGGAGACTGAAACCTCCGCCCCAAGGACTGACTACCGCCAGGGTGACAGAACTCTATGTACCTCGCGGGGCGAGAACCGGCGCCGAGGACGATCGTCCCTCCGTGCAAGCCTCGCGCTGGCCTCCTTCGTCGCCAAGAGGCTATACCTCCCGCCCAAGGACATACGCCAGCGCCGAGATCCCGCCTCGCGGCGAGGTTTCCCCCTCCAAAAAAAAATACAGATAAAGTAGTATAGTTCCCAAAATAATGTAACATATTGGAAAAACTATTATTTTCTCTCTCATGATTGTGAAACAACCCAAACCCCCCCCCCCCCCCTCCACACACACACACACACACACACACACACACACACACACGCACACGCACACGCACACGCTGCTGATGTTAACAGCACTCCCAGCATTGGTTTCCCGGCTATTTGAAAGGGGTCTGTCCCCAACCTGCTGAGATGTATTTTGTAATTTCTGGACTGTTTCCTAAAATTATGTAATTAAGCTGCAATATAGTCCTGTTTAGTAGGT